>JASANE010030016.1:0-32329 GCA_030248225.1 Trileptium ribeirensis | reverse complement strand
TACTGAGGGGATGAGGCCCGTAACTTCTTAACAGGCGGGCCAAATGATGCCAAATTTGGTATGTATTATCTCCAACGTGCCATATGGCATTTGGAATCAAAATTCATATATACCCAAGTCATCCCCCTAACCAATTTAATACGATTTCTCGAGTTCTTAAAAGTTTTATTTTACTGTGGTGGAAAAAATTCCCCAATTGAAAACGATTCTGCAATTTCAAGCAATTACACATTACACACAATGTACATATAATGGACAAAACAACCGATTACACACATTTTCATCACATATACAGAATTACACACAATTAGAAGTATAGACGATTCATACGTAAAGAACCAACCAACCCATTGCAATTACACATGAATTATGCCGTCATAAACACACGAATTTTATGTACGAGGTATACAGATACACAACACGTACCTATTACACACATAACACATAATAAACAAATGCCGCAAGGCTTTCGTTTTCCCACTGGAGTGGTTCCCACTATAGTTCAAGATGCATAACGATTATAGACACGAAATAAGGCGATAAGCTTCATACGAGGGAACCTGTTCCCCCGGGCAATAGGTCGTTACATTACCCCTCCTCCACAGAAAATTTGTCCACAAATTTATGATTTTATCGTAGGAAGAAAACAATTCTTATGTTTGCGTCATCTATACTTTTAAAGATTATTCATTATATATTTGGTTATACAAATCATATTAATCTTTGTAATCAAGTTTATGGAATCGTTCCGCTTCTCTAGATACTCTTCTGCAATTTGGTCCTTCTACACATTTGAGAAGATATTCCAAACGTCTTTAGATGAAGGTGATTTCACTATTATTCTCATCATTCAGTCACCATCATTCACCAAATACAATGATTAATAATCACCATCATATGTGCAATATCATCCAAAAAAACATAAATGTCCCGCATGCTTGTGTCCATGCAGAACAGAAGTCATGTAACATTCAACCATCGCACACATACTTCTCAAGGCAGAGGTGCATTTTATAAAAGACTGGATGTGTGCTTAAATTTCCAAATCTCGAATTGTGGGCCACGGAGAGAAAGAAAAAGGATATTATAAATAAGAGTATAAAAGAGCTGAGCCCGATTTATCGTCGCGACCATTCCTGTTTTTTCTTTTAAGTTGTTGGGCGGTTGTCGCCAATGCTCTTCGCTTCAGTTTGTTGTACACAGCGGCTTGCTTTTAGTTTATGTTCTACCCACGTGGACTCTTCCCAGGCAGCTCCAGTAGAGAGTGTGACCTGGTCTTCTGTTTCGTTTGTTTCTGATCACGTGAAGGGCCACCTTCGCGCACGTTGGAGCGTCGGAAGGATGCTCCGCGCGCCGGTAAGGGTCGTTCCCCAAGAAATGTTAGAATTGATAAAATTATTGTCAAAATTATGTCCCGCCATGCACTCGACTGGTTCCCCACCTGTCGGAGTTTCTCCCGCGTGTCTGACGGGTGTTGGCAAATTTTCACGAAATAAATTGTCTTTGGGGTTTCAAACGTAAGGGTTCAAAACTTTTACTTCTGTGTAGAGAGAGGATTAGGAAAATTCCGAACCTGGAGGCAGTCGCGATCACCGTAGCGGTTTCACAGCATCGCAACACCGCACAAAATCAATCTGGCGAGTGTAGGAATTTTCAACGTAACCGGAACTTCCCTAAGTGATGTGATGCGCGACTGGCTTCAGTAATGACCAAATTCTAGGCTTAATAGGAATAAAATTTTATACCCAATAAAAATGAAGACAAGCCATTCGCCCGAGACGATGGAAACTACTAGTTCCCGATCTTTGTGAACACTCCGTGCTCGCAGTGCCGGTTTTCATTTCACACGCAAAGCCCCTCGTTTAGAAGTAGGACGATCAAGAGCTATGGCGATCCATGGCTATGGACCTGGATGAGGAGAAAATCATGCAAGACGGAAGGAGGAGGCGTCTGTTGGGAATAGTGAGGACGGAGGCATCCGACACCCCAAGTCGCTTGCTCGTAACCATGCCACTATTCGATTAGAACTTCTCGATAGGGTTATCGACTCATGATAGTACCGCTGTTAGCACGGGCATGTGTGATGGAGAATTACGATTTCATCGATTTCACGTGGTACTCACTAAACCTACGGGTCACGGAAGCGACAAATTTTCTAGGGCTCATAAATTGTGTTCTCAATAGTAACACACAGGAGTGCCGCGGGTCTTTGTTTTTGGTGCTGATAAAATTTTAATACCGAAGGGCCGCGGGCCTTTGTTTTTGGTACTGATAAAATTTTGGTAACAAATGCGGGCTCTCATTATTAGGAAAGCCACATCCTGGTGCCCTGCGTGGTACCTTGTAATGATGTTTTAAATTGAAGTGCCTCCGCAATAAAACAATGTACTTCGATGGTCATTGTAACTAAAAGTAAACAATGCGTGTGTTCATTGAATGCTTAGGCGGTTTAGTGGTTGAGGAAATGTAAAACTTGGAGTTAAGCCATTACGAGTAAGCCAATGTGTCTGCTCCTGCGCACTCTAAAAATTTGTACGCGTTGAAACTAACCCTTTGATGAAGTAGGGACGATTATGTCAGTGGTATCGTTCCTCAAGGCGTAATGATGAGCAAATGTTTGCGTCAAGAGGTACAACTAGGTCGTCATCGTCACAGGATATCCCCGCAAACAACAAGTTGAATTGAAGAGGCCTGGGGGCAGCTCCCTGGTGCTCTGGCGCTACCTTATACGTGCGGAGATCCGAAACAGGCGCACTAAAGCAAACCTTAGTTAGTGATACACACAGGCTACACTAGGACGAGAGAAATTAAATTATGGGGAATTTTAGTATTATGAGGGAAGGGTGGGTCAGCCTTATTACTTGTGAGCAGGCCTATGGGTTGACCCTCCCTCCAGGTGACCTATATACCCTTAGACACGTGGGCCAGAATAGGTGCCAGGCCGAAAACCCGGGTTAACCCACCGGCAGCCTGCTAAGCTAAGCGGCTCCCTTGGGTCATCGAGCAGATCACCGGGGAGTCGTGGAAGCCGCGGTTGTCCGGGCACCACTCCGAGAAAAATGGTGGTGCAGCTGGGATCCCTTAGGGCCAGAACTAGTCCTACTACATAATTATAAGTTGGGGCTACGTCGTGAGGAGATAGTAAATTTTCAAGATCAAGGATTTTTTAAACGTTAGGTGTTGGAGCTCTGGCACCCCAGCCCAACTGTGTGATAGTAACCCTACAATCTATTTATATGTGTATATATATGTATATATATTGAGTCTAATTAAGTTGTACGAAATATTTTCTGAGTTCCCAATTGAATGCTCGTAGAGTGCTTTTATTCAAGTTGTATTTATCATGGCGTAAGATGGTCAGTACCGGTGAACAGGTACACCATGGTGATGAAATGATGTAGGCTGACGTGTTCCGTCTGTCGCCGGTCCAATGCTTTTTATAAGGACTTAAGATTCGGTTACTGCATGTGTCAGAGCTGAGATAAAATTGTCCACTTCAATGGACAGTGTGTGACCCCGGACCGCGTGAACCTAAGCTAAGATTTTCAGCAAGCAGGGTTACAAAATTATGTTGTGGCAGCAGTGAAAGAACAGTTATCAGGCATGTTTGTTTCACGTCGGTTGTGAGATGTGGCGGAGGACGACCGATGTGGAGTCACTATTTTAAGAAAAGTTAGCAAGTTTCGACCTAGTTCAGTGAATTGTTAATTATTGTTATTACAAATTGATTAAATGGCCAATACATCCTTATGGAATACACACACTTACATAGCGACTTGTTCGAACATTGAGCGACTATTATCGAGTATTGAAGCTTCTGATTCGCCCACTGTAGTAAACAATCAACGATTGTGTCATGCGAAGTACAATCAACGAACTGACTGTTATTACAGACAACATACCCAGCTGTGGAATTTTTAATCTAATCGACGGATAAGTCGGTGGCTGTGTTGCTGTTTTTCTCCACCTTGGGTCGTTTACATTCTGGTGCCTACCTGGAGGCATTTCTTGTAGCGCCCTCGTGACTGTTGATAACTGTTTGGAATCGTCCACGAACGCGCCTGGATACTCATCTACCTGGAATCCCCTCTCAATACAAACCGTGTAGATGCGATTTTTGGTGCCCACGCATAACCGCAGTGCGACTCCTCAATGTAGCCGACAACGAAAATTCGTCAATAATTTCAACTGCCCGTAGGCTGTCACAGACCCGACGCGTTTCGAGTGTGTCGCTGGGTTTACGAAATCGACCGTGAATATTCGAACTGCTGTGACATAATTGGACAGTAATGGAGCAGTGAACGTAAGCGGTTTCGTTATACGGCGAGTACTTTTTCCGAAGTAATTGGCGACTCAATATTTTAACCATTGTACAGTATTTGTGCTATCGATTGTGTCGGCTATATTGCCAACTCGGACCGTTCACTATTGTCGAAGTGTTTGATCAACCGACGGTAGACTTTAATAAATCAACGACTGTCGGAAGTATTGCGGACATTTTCGTCTCGTTCGTGCGATTTTGTACTACTCCGGTTGCCAACGATAGTGCCATCCGCTTGTGCGTCCACATTCTGCGGCCAACAATACGATAGGCTTTCTGCCAAGACTATTCGACGTTACTGGGCAACTGATTGACATTGTGCCGATTACACATTCACATCCAAATCGAGTGCGCTGTATTTTGCCACCTTCGTATAGCTGCCTCCTGACGGACCTGGACCGATCAACGTGTGGAAGGAAACAGGGTTCGATCTTGCCGCAAGAGACAATTACTACGCTTTACCAATCGTGGTCAGTGGTTAACTGTAACGTTTTGTAGTTGTATATTAGTTGTTTTGATCCAAACTATATGAATCAGGTTTTCTTATGATATGCAGCTGCGTTGCATAGTTGTTGTTTTCGGGGTTGCTGATAAAAAACATATTCTATATTTTACTTGTGTTTTGTTGTGTTGCATCACACGTATCTCCGGTATGGGACTCCATCTATTTTGATAACTTATAGCTAACCCTCTACTTCTTAACGAACTACACCTGACTGGGACACTCTGTCAAATTTTAACCTACTCTAGGAAGTTAGTGTGTGTTGGATTCAGAAACTGCTAGGTACTGTGTGGATAACCATGGATCATTAAGTGTATTAGCTTTCGCGACCTTTACTCAAGAATTTAGATGTAGCGTGTTGAATAGGATAAGAAAGAATGGCCTACCCAAAGCGTTTTTTTACGGATAAGAAAGAACATTTATCGCTAGAGTAGCCTAGTTACCGGCAACACAATTAACCGACCGCAGCGAAAATTCACACGATCAGTCACATAAATATTAGATATAGGTATACGAGTATTATAGTGAACGCGAAGCGCACTCAACAGTAGCAATTCCGCTACTAAAGTAAACACATATATTAGAGTATACATTTACCATCCGTGCCCAGGTCAACTCTGGAACGCGGAAGTCCCACAGCTCAAAACAAATAAGGCTTATCAATGACGTCGGATTTCAAATATGCCATCACCAGCGAGCGCTAATAGAACGCCGATTAGCAGCACGTCAACAACTAACGTAGGAGGTGGCACGACCGCCACGGCTGGTAGTACAAACGGACCAGGCCCCACCGTGACTGGGGATCGTTTAGTAGCAATCCTACAGCCGCTGATACGACGAACAACTAAAACAGCACCAATCATACAAGTACGAGACATCCCACCGTTTTCAGGAGCTGACGGACAGGACTTTGAAGCGTGGTTAGCTACTTATGCGAACCTGACGGATGCGAATGGATGGACCAGAAACTTATATGCTTCCCAACTGTTTTAAAAGGCGAAGCACTTAGGATCTACGAACGTTTCCCCGATTGCCAGAAACAAACGTACGAGGCCCTCTGCTACAACAAGGGTTTCATGTGCTCATCGTCCCAACGGGACGAGGACACATTGATCACGCTACGCAGCCGCATACAGGGAGACCGAGAATCGGTTGCCATGTATGGACTGGACCTCCAGAACCTAGTGGACAAAGCATTCCCGGAGGATGAGGGTGAACAGTGTGACTAATTACTGCAAACGTTCTTGCGACAATGGCTACGAAAGGAATTAAAATCTGGCGTATTAGGGAAAACCTATCCATCTTTCAAACACATGATGGATAAGCTTAAGTATACGGAGGACGCCCTTGTTGCGTCCCAAACGGATTGGGAGTACCGGTCCAAAAATGCAGCCGGTCGAAAACGGTTAATTACATAACACAATGAGGCGAAAATAACCAACCAGCTGACCAGATACGAGAAGCACTAGATGAGAAAAAGCGGACCACAGCCGTTAGCGATGCTACTATTCCCCGGCTTATCGATCTACTAGATAAGCGCACTGAGCAACACCGACTAAACGCAATGATGCAAAATAACGGAGTATCACAATCAGACGTTAATGCTTTACCAACCACAACATCAGTAGGAGATCAATGTTTTCCGTGCAGCGTACTAGGACACCTCGCACGGGAATGCCCGTATTATCGAATGGATATGTATGATCCTCTCCAAAATGAGCCCACTCGGTTAGCCAAGCGGGCAGCGCCAACTTACATGGCCAATGCCCAAAGGCTGATCGCTAGTATATATTCTAGTGCCCCGCCGCAGTACAATAATACCCCCCGGTATAGAGCCGCTGAGCATAGTGGAGGAGTACGATATTCACAGCGCGAGGATTGGAATAATCAGCAATAGCGATCTTACACAGGCTATGGACAACAAGGACACTGTCGTCCTGAGCCTACTACTAATACATATACTAATGCTAACCGCGCAGACTACAATAGCAGATCCCGCGGTCGAAGCGCAAACGGATACAACTATCAAAGTAATAGATACAACGCTGGATCTGGCGGACAACATGCCGGTCCATCCTAACCACTATCAACCGAAGCAGCACCTTTTCGTGCGCGCTAGCCTAGTAATGGCTGGAACAGCGCAAATCGCCTGGCAGCAGTACCTCGCAATCGACCTTCACAAGCACCTATGACTAGCATAGGACGAACTGATTGCCGCAGTGCAGGAGTAATGTCAGTAACCCGAGCGGCTGATCCTGAGCGCTTAGATGTCATGAGACGTGAAATGTCGACATTAGAGGAACGCGCAGTAGTTGGCTTAGGCACAATATAGGCACAAGTAGCTACAATGATCATCGACGACGGAACAGTGTACGAGCATGATGACACAAACTTTGACACGGAACACGAATACACAGTTGAATTTGAACTGGAACCAACCCAATACCAATTCAACTCGCTACAAACTAACCAAAATACACCCCGATTATTGTCGCAACTCGGGTCTTGGCGTGGCAATTTAGAACCCAATGCATTTAAAGGAGAACCAATAGATAACCGAGGAGTAGGGTGTACTGAGATACCAACTAAATCAAAACACCAATGGTCTCGGTTTATCGTTTCCGACGCCAGGTGCACAGGGTGTGGCCCGTGACCTTGTGAATACAGGTTGGCCAACCAACATGTGTATATCCCGATAGGAAGTCAGCACGAGGTGATGATGAGTACCTAGATACCGAGAGGAGTGAGAGGGGAGGAGGAGTTGAGGAACCAAAAGAACATATGGAACCTAATGTACCTGATATGCCGAGTGAGATATATGGGAGATGGCCGTTCGGACTTTGGAGGCCGATTAATATGGCTTCCGTGTCTAGCAATAACCCCAACGCTGGCACGTGTAACCCATCTCAGGCGGCTGCATATCGGAAAAAACCTAATGGACTTACGGAAGCGGAACCTAATGGAGGACGAACCTAATGAACTTATGGATGGAATGTAACCTAGAGAAACGCCGTTCGGAGTTCCGGGGGCCGATTAATAGGGGTCGCGTGTCTGGTAATGGCTCTAATGCCCGCACGGTTACACCTGGTAAAACCGCGAATTTTCCTGAAACCCAGTTAATGGTCGAGGGCGATGGATACGTATGTCCTAGCCTTACTCACAATCACAATTGTCTATGTGTAGTATGGTGAATTGTATGAATGTTGTTGCTGATATTGTTGATTCAAAGGTTGATGTAAGCGCGGAACCAGAAGAACTTGCGGATGAAGTAGTGAACCTAATGGAACCTGGTAGTGAACTTGCGAAACTAGCGGATACTGAGAACCTAAAGGAACCTAACCTTGCGTACCGTAATGGAAGGAATGGAATACCCAGAAACTTAATGGAAGGTAACCGAGAACCAAGAGAACTGGATGAACCAAGAAACCTAGCGGATGCATCCTATGGAACTAAACTGACTTCTACCAATATAGAGCGGCTCCTGTAGCTTTTCAACGGACCGGGGAAGACCGCTCGTGGACACTGGTCAGGTGTGAGGGAGACTTTCAGAACCCGGTTCATTCTGATTGTCCTAGCTCCGTTCAAAATTCGAAAGCGTATGTGTGCCCTAGTTTCTTTTAACCGGCCGAGGAAGACCGCTCGTGGACACTGGCTAGGTGCGATGGAAGCCTTCGGGAAGTGAGCCGTCCTGATTGCCCTAGCTACGTTCAAAATTACAATTTATGTGTAGGACCTAAGTCGAGTAGAGTTCGGCCCATAAGTGTGGGTGCTGTAGGAACCTATCGGGTCGAGGACTGCGGTTTTCGTTTGTCGTTAAACATTCCATACAGCCGGCGGGTGAATATGTGTGCGGCCGACTGTGATCGGGTCGGAGCCGGTATGTCTGAATTGTGTGTACAACCGGAGGGGGAAGCTGTGCAACATGTGAGTGAAAAGGGTTTTCGGACCACATTGAGGCGAAATGACGCCGAGTGCTGAAGATATTCTGGGCAATGAAAATCATGATAGTAGAGCAAAATTATACGGAACCAATGAACCCAGTCATACTGAAATGGAATCTATTGAATTTGGAGAAAGAAAGGCTGAAGAGGAAGAACCAGTGGTAACCAATAATAGCTCGGAAGTTATGATTGTGACGTCTAGAATAAGCGAAACGCTAGAAAACGCCCTAGGAATAAATCAGGTAGGACACCAACAACTGGAAAATAAAACAGAAATCATAGCATGCGAACTAAGCACAGATAAAGCAGCTGAACTCGGAATCAATCCGACCGGATCACCGGCCGACTTGACGAAACTAATTGAACAAGCATGGCTGGCACCCGAAGCATTTGGAAATGTACAAACTTTCGGCCGAGCTAGTACGAGTGTCATAACTAACAGGATAACCAAGCAACAAGAATTAGACCGTGTGTTGAATGGAATTTTTCGCATTAGGTACCATCAACGACCAAGTAGAGCCACTAATTCTGCAAGGAATGTCTGAAAATTAGGCGGTGGTGTTGTTAGGTCCGGATTTAGAATTTGTGTCCACCACCACTGCTGACCTAGGTATTTCGGCCCGATACAACTTTGTACCACCTAAGTTGGTGATCGGAGATACCGGATTAACCGTGAGGACACTTTTCTACAGGCACAGTTTAGCGGTAGCAGAGCAGATTTGTCACGCCTACCAGTTGTTCAAAGCTAGACCGACTGGCGCAACCCGGATCGAACGACGGCGGGACGCCGCCATCTTGTCCGGCTTGCTAGGATTCACATCTCCGCTTCTGCACACCATGCAAGGAATACATGTTAGTAGTCGCGTGGTAAAACAACTGGAAGGCTTGCTAGAAATAGTTGTGAGGGTAATCAACACAATGAGTATCGAGCAAGCAATCGCCGAGCTACATCGGGTTCAGATACCCATGCTCCAAATTTGTGGTGTCTGCGAGGAACAACATGACCAGTATTTCATGCCCTTCGACGGGTGCGTTGTCACTACATACCACGGTGAGTGGGATTACGAGGGAAACTTAGTAGCAGACTACGGAACCATCTACTATAGTGCGGCAGTCACCATCGCAAACAGCAGTCATTATGGAATGCATAGTGCCTCTGAACTCGAAGCCTATAGAGACGTTAACTTAGAATGGCTCGAGACAGTGGGCAGCGCACCGTACCTGTTGGACTTATTAGTGACTGAGTACGATGAATTCGGACCAAACATAACGGTGCCATCTATGGACCATGTCATAGGTGCAGTTATGGCAAACGCCCTATTCAAGAAGAATAGTAATAAGCCGAGGCGCGAAGAACTACTATCCCTGCGGTTACTTTCGTTACGCAAACCTGAGCAGCTTATCTGCCAAAATAACCCGATTGAGGACTTGCACGAATCACCCAATTACATTTCCTGACGATGACCTAATGTCCGACGAGGCCAAGGAACTTGAAAGTGAGGTGAGTACAGTACTTGGTGACATTAGTGAAGGCGACTTTGACCTGCCCTCCATTGACTTACTCGTCTCCGACAATGCCATGTCTGAACTCGGTTCCTCCACAAACGACGGCAACGCTAATGACGAACAACACAACAGCGCCGAAAGGGGTGATCGAGTAGCACCGATGGGGTCGGCGTGGTCCTCCCCAGGCATGCTAAAAGAAGACATTACAGCTGTGGTACGATTGCTAAGCAGGGGAACTAAAATGATGGGATTAGTAGTATTCCTGCTAGTTCTTCACCTAGCAGGACACGTTCACGCTATCGCGACGCCTATTCCGCACCAAATAGCTCGCTTAGGAGCTATGGTAAATCAACAAGTACGCGTGCTGATCGAACCGCAAAGCTTAGTAACCACCCCCTCGCAATCTACTTTCCTGCCAGTCATTTTGCGATTACCCTTAGATGGATTAAAACCGAGTAGGCAAGTAACTGGCATGGCATGGTGTGTATACACTCCCATGGATAAACCATGTCTGGGAGGCTGTTGTCCCAACCCAAATTGTACTACCATGCCGGACTTACAACGAGACGTTCAAGAGGTAGAGAGATCACTAAGGAGCACATATCAAGGTGTCTTAGGTACTAGTTACTGCATAGCATTAAATGCGCGAGTACGGCGAAGCAAACGTCCAGTTTTGCGAAGAACCTAAGGCTGGGAAGAAACGGTTCTTTTCCGCATTGGCAGGAGTCGCTGGCGTAGTTACAGGATTCTTAGGGATCGGAGTAGCTGTCACTAGCGCAGTGCATTTGAAAGATCTAACCAAACAAGTAGTAGCACTGTCCAAGGAAATGCGTAACACTTACAACGTAGCATACGGTAATTCGCGAGCGATCAAGAAATTGGCGCACGCTAACGCGGAGGTTTACTCATTTTTACACCATGAGATGAAGAGGTGTTCAGCATGATCGATCAAGTGAGGTGCCAGTAACCACGCTATGTCGCTGAGGTACGTCGCGAACCGGTGAACCATATGTTCTGAATGAGTCTGCGTTCTTCGGTCGACGCTGTCAAGGAAGCCATGATGAGCGGGCAGCTGTCCCCAAAGGTATTCGAAGCTACCATGCTAGACCATTTGTTCCAGAAAGATTCTCGACTACCGCAAACCATACTAATACGCGAACCAGTACTGGGTTACCTATTAAGACAGATTTACCCGGTGCATATTGACCTGGGCGCACCTAAGTTTGCGTTCATCGTGCGGGTTCCTTTGGTTACATTAGGACGACGTCCGACCTTACTTCCGGGTTTGCAGCGTCGAGTCGAAGGTTAGTGTGCATACGAAACTACCTCTGCCCGAACACGTTACTCGAGTCGAGCAAGCATGGTATGAGGTGCTAAACGTATAATCATGTAACACGCGACCTAGTATTGCTTTCTGTGAACCCCATGCATTAGCAACTGACCATACTTATTGGTGCTTGGACTGGATCATCAAGGACGACGAAGCTCCGGATGACATGCGCTACTTATGTAAGGATAGTGCATTGGTCGGGCCAGTAACTAATCATGCTGCCATCTACACCACAGCTGAAATAGTACCGATCCGAACAGCGGAACCAAAAGCCGTTGTTTCCACGAAGAAACATCTTAGTCATATAACCCGCATTAAGACCATCAACATCGCGGAGAAAGGAGTCCGATGGTTGTAGCACTGGATGACACCCAGCTGGTGGTCGGGCCACTGAGGCTGGCTAGTACGCTAGATGCTCAGGAAGTGACTATCCATGTGGGACCTAACACCACCGTACATGGACATCTCTGTTAGACCGATTGCATGGAGCTCGCCCGAGCATGCTAGATCGACCAATCCGCAAATTCGGCTAATATCGCACGAACAGCTAAAGAAAATAATCGACTTCCAATATAGTACAACAACGGAAGTGACCCCATATCCATTGATCCTTGTCGTCATGGTGATCGTGGGTACAGTAGCAATAATTTACTTACAGAAAAGGCCGATTTCTACCCTAAATGCATAAAAGGGTGGTTGTAACGTCGGTAGCAATCGCAACCCCGCGTTAGGATTGAACCGAAGCAGCCCCACTCAGTGTCAAAACCGAAAACGAGTACGGCACTGGTGACTTACCGGGACCAGTGGTTTCGGTCCCATCTGCTTCTGCCGAACACTTGGGGCGACGAATCTCGAGTCCTCACCAGTCTCGCCGTATAAACGCTACCAACGAGGACGAAAGCGTCGGTCTGGTAGAGCCCATCGAATCATTTGTCACCTCCGGACAGGCTCAACGCCGTGAACACTGTGCCGCAGCTTACCACTGACAAGTTAACGCTATACACCAGATGGACGTACAGTGGACATCAATGCTTTCATATACCGGACGCCGGTGCACTCACTGATAGCTGCCAGCGCAGACGTCTCCATCGTATCGCCGCACTAGGTCAGTAAATTAGGAATTTAGGGCCCGAATGACACGACCCGAATAGTGTCGCCTGCCAAACGGGAGTTGGCTCTAGATGGTAGCGTAGTTGTGCTCTTATCGATCGGGTACATAAAGGTACAAACGGACCTCTCTGTCACCAAACCAGCGGCTTATCATTGCGTCATAGTAACGAATTTCATGTCCAATGTGCATAATAAGCTGTGTAGATAACTGCAGTTGACAAGGAAGAAGCCAAAATACTGTTTGCCGGGTCAGAGCGTCACGACCCGCCGGTAATTGCAGTAATGGGTAGGAAGCTCACCATTATCGGGTTCTAACTCACAAACATTGATAAACACCATCCCTGAGATTGCCAAGACGGGTGTGAGGCCTGCCTTGCTCACACCGGCATCAGAAACGCTCGATACCGCAACACCACACTATAAGCTATGTTAGCCATTTTTGTTAAATGCCGTTTAAGCTAAAGAATGGGTCAGCCGGGAATTGAACACCGGGCCTTTCGTGTGCGCAGCAGACGTGCTTACCACTACACCATGGACCCGCTTGAAACGGTTGGATGGTTGTGGTGATATTCTAACTAGCGAATTGACGTTTCGCTAGCTTTAATTATTACTTGTGTGATCATTACAACACGCATTAATGTATTTTGATTAGGTATAAAGAGCACAAACAGGTTTCCGCAGTTAAATACAAGTGCTCAAATATGAGCATAATACCTTATACGGAGAACACCCTGGTCGTGGCCGGCTACTGGCGATACTGAAACAATTTATTACAGGAGGAGTATGTCGGAACACGCGCAACAATGGATCAGGCGATGCACTCTGTGCCAATCCGCTAAGGACCCGATTTCTATGATAACCACCGGATTTGACAGGGTCCCGCTAGCAAATCGACCTATGTACTGTGTATTTGTAGACATTCTCGACATTCAGGTTCGGTCACGAGCAGGCAACCGGTACGTTATTTCTCTCATAGATCAGTTTACTACGCTTGCAATAGCAATACCAGTAAGGCATTAGAATGCACACACAGCCGATAACCTATTCTCGTACGAGGCGGTGAATAGGTATGGAGCACCTAGGATATTGTTTTCGGACCGAAAAGGCACTTTTACTGCACATATTCACAGTGAACTAGGCCGAGAAATGCAAGATTTAGAAATATGCGTCTAGCTTTACCATCTGCAGGCAAGCGGGAAGATTGAAAGGTTCAATAGGCTTTGGTTTTACTTATTACGAGTAAATGTATTGCTGAATGATCATCATTCGTGGGATGTACCCTACTATTCCGTGTAATTTCATACAATTCTTAGGTACACACTGCCACAAAATACCCACCATTTTTGCTAATACATGAGCTCCACCGTAGATTAGCTGAAGAATACTACACGCAAAGTGCTGCTACCGGATATGCTGGAGCTCACTCCTATGAGGCAGACGCGCAGCGCCCGATGCCTTCTATTAGGAAGCGTGCATACCGGTCTAGGAAACCCTCACATGAAACGAATCGTCTGAGATACGATAGGGGATCCCGAGAGCCATGCTATCAAACAGGTGAGCTAGTCTGGGTTTATGCGTACGATGCTACACCAGGAACACCTAGGAAATTAACGTCGCGTCGGTGTGAACCATACGAAATATTAGGGATCACCCAGCCATGCATGCGCGTAAGAATGCTTTCCAATCCGGAAGCAATGGTGCATGTCGTCCACATGAATAAGACAAAGCCGTATTTTAAAGTGTTATATCCAGCACCCAATGTTGGGGATTTATTTAGCCAAATACACGCTTCTGTACGGAAAAGAGTTTTAAACGAAAGATAGGAGTGTGTTACCGAAGTAGAACCCGTAGACGAGGTAGCAGTACGCACAATAAGAACGACAACCAGTGACAGTTCTGATACCGACAGCGTAGAAATGGGAGACCCTAATGATCCCAATTTGTAACGCACCGTCCAGATTGAAGCTGAGCAGGCTGCAATGGAATACGTGGAGTATCGGACCGATGAGTACGAACCCCAAAAGCCACGGAGGGCTAGGATTCCATTAACCGATCCAGCTAAGGAACTAGGACCGTCAGGGCCACCAACCACGCGGATACCAGTTACCGGATAGGGAACACTAAGCAGCGGATCTCGAATGTGTAGCACATATCGAGCAACTTCAAGGCCAGCAACCACAGAGTCGAGCCGAGCAGCGTCGACACCCCAGCGATGAACGAATCGACCGGGTGCGTTAGGTTCTTCTCTTCGTACCCAACCGTCCACTTAATAACGAGACAAGGCCCCGTCAGGCGAGGACGGTACCAGGAAGTTCAACTGACCTAATTGCTACTACTGAACAGTTGGAGACATCCACCAAGCGGGGCACTGAACGAATTCGCGCCACCGCTACCACCCCATCATCCGGTATAACACAACCCGGCATCGCTCACGCAACAGCACCAACTAAACACCTTCTATACTGACAGGCCAGAGATCGGGTCTTTAGGCCGTACGGCGCGGCATCAGACGAAGAAAATAGGAGAAGCCCTACGTGGAGGCAGGCGTGTCACGTTCCGAGAACCAGGAGAAATCACCAGCGAAGTCACAGGAACGTCAACCAGGCCAGCTCCTATCACGTGCGCACAGTCTACTAGTGTCATCATCTCATTGGCCAGCGCCGCAACGTCGACTCCACGACAGATCCTGGTGGGAAGACGCACCGTGAACGGAACTTTACCACCGATCACAGTCCTACGATATCCTTCTAGCCAAGAACCACACCCCGAAACCGGGCAACGGCGTGCATTCCGACCACCGCCGTAGGAGGAGTCCAGCTTAAGCGAGTTGGATCCACCAATTGACGGATCCCAAACTTCGCTAGCACGTAGCCTCAAGAGAAAACCTCAATAAATAAACTCCCACGGTCGGAAGAGGAAAAGATTGAGCAACAAACTAACTGTAACCCAGGTCGAGTTTAGATGTGGGCTTATTGCGATTGCTTTCATTATAGATACGACGAAGCTACAGCGACGACGATCTTCACATTCCACGGTTGCCAACGGGCGTGTAACACGTGCCGGTGGTCATTGGTGGCCATGCCTGCCCGGCAGTACCGCGATATCGCTTTTGCCCAGGGCCGCATGAGGAGATCGTTGGGCCAGGCGGAAAACATTGGGCAATGCTCGCTAAACAGACGACGACGGTCGACGCCTTCCAGCACAATGGACGCTGTCTGTCAAGCGCGGTCGAACATTACCATCTATGCGTGCTGGAACTGATGGGTTTCACAGACCCTGTCAAGGAGCTGGCCGAGGCCAACATCGCGCCCAGCGAGCTGCAACTCCACAGCATCGCTTCACAGCGCTGACTGCCGTGGGGGGTACGGCGGTGGCTGAAGTCATATGGCCCTAACCTCATGCGCCCAATATTGCTGGCCAAGTTCACCATGATCGAGTGTGCTGAGGAGCTGGACGCCACCGGCAACCAACCGCTCTTCAAGATCTCGCTGGACAATTTTTGGGGGACCGGCTTGACCCAAGCCGAATGCTGCTATTATCAGACGTGCCACAACGTCACCGGGCGGCTGCTAGAGGAGATCCGGGACTACAAGCGGGATTGCCTGGTACGATGGCCTCAGGCCATTGTCGTGGGCGACAAACGACCCGCGCCACTGCGCGACGTCGCCGCCCCCTGGAATTAGCTAGTGTTCGTGCAGCCCCGCGCAGAAATGGCGCACCTAATCCAGTGGGATAAAACGTTTTCGTCACGTCCGAAAAGGACTGTGTTGTCATTCCGGGCGGCAATGGCGGAGTGAGGCTCGACGACCGGACTGTTTTCTCGTCGGGCGCGGGCGAACGACCATTGGCGGTACTTGTGCGACGCCTTCACCAGAACGCCGCGGTCCTTGTAACTCCACCACTGCCACGTTGGAGCGGTCTCGCCCAACCTAGTGAGGCACGGGCTGCGGATCTGAGCGTCCGAAAGGTGTGTCTCGCCCAGGGACATCGGATCTTACGCGACGCCATTTTCCTGACTTATCTCATGCCACTGTTGGCACACGAAGCCTGTAACCCGGTCAGACTGCTCAACCGGTTGGTAGACCGTGCAAGGTGCATCGAGCCAACAGTGGCACCTGCGTATGACGAGGAATTGATCGCCGGGATAGGCCATCTCGCCCAGAGTATCGGGTTCGGTCGCCTGCATGAGCAACCGAGGACCGTGAAGACGTTTAGGGCACTGCAGGGACCTTCCATATGTGTGTATGTACCTCTGGTAGGCAGGAAGGCACAGAATTGATTTGATCCAATAAGAAACTAGACCCTTTGGAGCTTAGAAACTACGTCTCTACAGGTACACGGAGAGACTTATAACCGAGAGATAGAGGGGTGCATAGGTAAATCCACACAGCGTAACCCGAGTACGCGCAACGACAATTAATGTCCACTAAGAGGTCTATGAAAGTTATACTATTACTGATGTACAACCGCGTTCAGCGAAGCAGTAACAGCGAAAACGAACGAACTGGAGACAATCTTAGCAAGCGGCTGTCGACATTCGGACTGTACGTCCTACCAGAAGCCTGCTCGTTCCGTTTACCAGTGGCCCCGTCCTACCATATGGATTCCCCTCAGCCTTACGTCTTCTTCCTACCGCACGGCCAGAGCTATGGTGTCGAAATATTGTTGGCGGAACGTGCGTGACTGAGTTGGCCAACTAGCAGGCGATGCTGAACTAGGACGTTTGACACCTCAATCAGAACGCGAAACGCGAGCATCAAGGCAAGGCGCTAATAGCAAAAGGAAAGGTAGGCCTAAGTTCAACGATTCACTAGAGCGGTAGTCGAAAATTTAATTTCTAGTTCAAAATTAATTTCTACCCTAAGTAAGGAGTCTAATAAATCCAAAAATATTTAAGAGATGTAACAGCCCTAGTTTTTATGGAATTTTAACCAACGTTCAGAATACTGCAAAAAGGATCAGTTGAACCTACATGGCGACCGGGTACAGGTGGAGCGTGATTTTTTTATAGATTTGTGCGTAACTCATTGCTGTTGTAAAATAAAACTATATTATCATTGTATCGTGTTAGTAAAATCACGCTCCACCAGCCCGAGGTGCGCGGGGTGATTTTCCGCACCATAATTGAACAGTCGTGTTACCGAGTCGTAGGTGTCCGGTCGGCCCCTCTGAAATGAAACGTATAACAATATTGTGTATCACTATAACATATTGGTATATTGTGTACTATCATGTTGTGTGGCGGGGAAGATGGATGCGCGCCTGAATGGACCGGATGACACTGGCCCGAACTTTCACGCCCACGGGGTTGATATGGTGATTTCGACGCCCCGAGATTGGTCCCGGCGCGCATGCCGCACATTAACATTGTAATGAACATGTTGCATAAAGTGCAATGTATGTTGTATGTCAGGACGGGCCGAGGTATTACACGAATCTTACACAATATGCAAAATTTTGACGAAACCTGGATCGCGGAAGGACCTGCCCTGACACGTAGGAGTTGTAATAATATGATGTACTTAAACTGTGATAGAGTTTAAAGGACGGAGCGCCAAAAGGGTAAGAAAGAAACTAGGAGAATCCGAGCGAAAACAGCATTTTAACGCCCGACTTCTAAATTTGTAAATCCCCAATTTTTATTACAATCATTACGCACAGGCGAGACCGAACCATTTTATTAGGGTTGCCTAAGGTTTCAAAATCACCCGTTCGGGTCGACCCGTCTCTCACTCATAAGTACTTAGGGACCCCCAAAGGGGGTCCCTAAACTTAGGGTACTCACGAAACCTACGGGTCGCGGAAGTGAGAAATTTTCTAGGGCTCATAAACGTGTTCTCAATAGTAATACACCGGAGGGCGGCGGGCCTTTGTTTTTGGTGCTGATAAAATTTTGGTAACAAATGCGGGCTCTCATTATTAGGAAAGCCACATCCTGGTGCCCTGCGTGGTACCTTGTAATGAATTTTTAAACTGAAGTGCCTCCGCAATAAAACATTGTACTTGGATCATCATTGTAACTAAAAGTAAACAATGCGTGTGTTCATTGAATGCTTAGGCAGTTTTAGTTGTTGATGAAATGTGAAACTTCGAGTTAAGCCATTACGAGTAAGCCAATATGTCTGCTCCTCCGCAGTCTAAAAATTTGTACGCGTTGAAACTAACTCTTTGATGAAGTACTGACGATTATGTCAGTGGTATCGTTCCTCAAGGCGCAATGATGAGAAAATGTTTGCGTGACGAGGTACAACTAGGTCGTCATCAACAAGTACACAGGATGTCCCCGCACACAACAAATTTAATTAAAGGGGCCTGGGAGCAGCTCCTCAGTGCTCTGATGCTACCTTGTGCGTGGGGAGATCCGAAACAGGCGCACTAAAGCAAACCTTTTAGTTAGTGATACACACAGGCTACACTAGAACGAGGGAAATTAAATTATGGGGAATTTTAGTATAATGAGGGAAGGGTGGGTCAGCTTTATTACCTGTGAGCAGGCCTAGGGGTTGACCTCTCTCCGGGGGACCTCCGCACCATTAGGCACGTGGGCTAGAATAGGGGCCGGGCCGAACACCCTGGTAAACCCGCCGGCAGCCTGCTAAGCTAAGCGGTTCCCTTGGGTCATCGAGCAGATCACCGGGGAGTCGTGGAAGCCGGCGTTGTCCGGGCACCACACCGAGAAAACTGGTGGTGCAGCTGGAATACCTTAGGGCCAGAACTGGTCCTAGTACACATAGCAGACCCTTCGATGCAAAACCAGTTTCCCACGAAGTTTAGACACGGTAGGAAACTTCACGGATTTTCATTTAACAGTTTAGGACCTACGCGGTTCGAATGGGCATTCTAGCACCCTAAAGAATCTCGGATCGCCCTATTCCCTCTTGTACATTTCTCTACTTTTCACTACAGACTATCTTACACGCTTTTAGACTTGTAATTTTTGACTCGCATTATAGGTCAGTAATAAGTGGGCGGCGCCTGGTCGGCCAAGCGAGAGACCTGTCAATCGAAAACCGGAGAAATGCCGGAATCATAACGGTCGTAGCAATTTACAGACCGGGTCACAGTAAAATTTTACGCAAACAATAGAAAAAGAGACTCTAGACGAAACTACTAAAATTCGATTTCATGTCTTGTGAATCTTTGCAAAAGAGTAAGGCCCGATAACCATAAAACTCAGACGGGTATCCCACGCCGTGTCGACGTGGTAGGGTACCGCGTCAACTTTAGACAATCAATATCTATCGTCTGGTGGATCCGGAAACTACGGTGCGGAATGACATATCATAACCCCTCGTGTGTTATGTCGCCCGCTCCAATCAAGCTTCACCGAAATAGGAATTCTACATGTGTACCAAAATAGAAGATCTGCAACTCTGGAGATTTTTACCAAAACTTTTTAGTTAAGGAACGTCAAGCCGACCTGCTGCAAATGACTGCGGACCAGAATGTGAAATGGTAATGCCCGGAGAGGCAGAAAACCAAAATGAATATCAGTTGAAGTCAAATGCGACATAATAAGTCAAGTCCATTTTCAAATATTCACCGACACCGCATTCCATAGAATATTCAGTATCCCGATGAGTTCTTACAAGCGACCCGCTTCTTTAAAGCTAAATCAAAATTATCAGGCGTGGCTCTCACACCGTGTAGACGCGGCATGGGTCTTGGTTGGAACGATTCTAATGTCAAAAGCCCGAATCTAAATATGTCGGAAGACAGGCAACGCCGCCCTGTGCTCAAGAAACGCGGCATTGGCTTCCCGTTTTAGCAAGGCCACTCGCTCCCCGTCCTGCCTCGGCGCAGAGTATTTTGCAGTAGGACTTCAGTTCATAACAGTCACAGGATGGTCACAGGTGACTCCAGACTCTGTAAAATTGGTTCAATCTATAAACACCAGGGAGCGAAACAGTGTTTAAGCACGGTTTGGAAAAGATATTCTGCCCTGGTTGTGAACGAAAAGTAACCATAGGTTACTAAAGGAATAATTGCTAGCGTATTTGTAAAACCAGTGCTCGCCTAACGGAATAAAACAGGTAGGAGGGGCCTGCTTTTATAGCCCACGCGGTAGTGTAGTGCTGGCAGGAGTTAACATCACCTGTTGTGTTCGTAGCAGGTACTCTGGAGCTACCCACGATTATCACTGCATAAATGTCATGTATATGTACTCTAGTGCACACCTACTTGTCTTGAATTAATAAAGTGTTTAAGTGTTATGTCCATCTTTTACGTTTTACTTATACCGGTTGACCGAAACTTTTATAGCCAAGGTTAAATTCAATCTTCTAGTATCAGGTTTGACAATAAAACTAGATTCGGAGAGTCAAATAAACCTATAAGAGAATTTTGCGAACTAAGGCGCTACTTACGCGGCAACCCGCGAAACTAGCGTGTGACTTAGCACCGGGACATGTGTAACAGCGCGAGTTTTTATGCTATATCCCAAATATTCAAATTTAAGCCATAAGGGCTTCAAATTCAGTGGATAAAGCGTGATCGGATACCGGTGGAGCGTGATCCAGGGATCTGTTTGTGTATTATTCATAATTTTGCCAAATAAAATAAACATTATATTGTTTTGCTGTAAATGTATAATCGCGCTCCACCAGCTCTAGGTGCGCGGGGTGATTTCGCAATAAAATTGAATCAAGATTCTACTGTTAAGGTATCCGATCGATCCCAGGGCTGCTATTACATTATGAATAATATTGATGTACTATTGTATAAGCGGTTTGTATGGGAATGTGGCACGGATGCGTAGTCGGATAGGCCGTGGTCAAGGGAAAGATTTCACGATTCTATCGCAATTTCACTTAACAATTTCGCTGATTAGGTGCCCCAGGGTCGATCCCGGACAATATCGTGGACAATATCGTACATATACATATTTGTTGTTTGATAAAATAATGTATACCGTGTAGGTGTCCGGGTGTCAGGATGGGACGGGGCGTCGTGCGAAACCCCTGCGACAAAACGCAATTGGGATTTTTCATAATGGTCTGGGGTTCGCGAGCTTATCCTTCGCGCCGGCGGAAAATGACAAGTATTTTGTGTGGTGCGGGATAATTTGAATACATGAAACGAGAGATAAAATTTACCTAATGTGAGAAAGTTTCATTTTTACAAGGGGTGTAATAATTTTGAAATTTCGGAGTTTTTATGTATTCCAAACCAAAAGTGGGACATTAAATTATCATTAGGGACCGGTAAGGCTTCAAAATTCCTCAGTCGGGTCAACTTATTCCCAACTCGTAAGTACTTAAGGACCCCCAATCTGGCGTTTAAACTCCCAAATTTTAAGGTCCTAAATCACTACAACTAGAACCGAAACTCCCCAATTTGTCGAGCCCGGTACCTTAACTGGGTCCTATACTAACCATCATATTGAAAACCGGGGCCACCAGCCCCAGCGGACCTCCGCAGGATCCCCATAACTCACTTGGGACCCAAAATTTTACTATCGTGCACGCATTTAACGGCCTCTAACGGGCCTCCTAGGGGAACTACATTAAACTAAAGGATCTCATAAGTAGGCGACCAGCCAGGGCATGGATATGATCCCGCCCTTGGTCGCCAACTCCTTTCCGTTCATGAAATATGAGCAAAAATAACAAAAAATTCGAATATATTACGAGCGCCTGCAGCGCTGATGTATTTTATTATTTTGAGAACCTCGCGCCGACCAGCGCGAGGTTTAGTTTGTTTACGGGTTTTCTTGGCACCCTTCGGCCACTGCCCAGCTAATGTCCACGTCAAATTTATATTGTGCTGCCGCGACATCGTCTTTCTTTATGTTGTTTGCCGCCACCGGCGTATAGTTAGTGCTGCTTAAAATGGCTGTTGTTTTTGTGCCTTTATGTACGTACGTTGTTTAGAGCCATCGATGCTAAGTCTCCGATTTTAAATTTTCAGTCGAGTAGATAGGAGAAAAGGGGGTCTAAGTCGGGTATAAAAGAGACTGCCCAATTCCCCGATTGGTACCAGTCGATGTTTTTTATTGTTAGTTTGGCGGTTGTCGCCATTTTCAAAATTTATTGGTTTTAAAATTTCATTTTTCTTTGTCTTTCTTTTAGTATACTAGGGGTGGTATCTGGCCGTGCCCCCACGGTGGAGAGTTCCCTGGTTGGACACATGTTTCCATCTTGCAACAGGCCGCCCTTTGCGGGCGTTGGAGTATTGGAAGGATGCTCCGCGCGCCCGTAAAGATAGGGCCCGCCGAAATTCACAAATTGCATCAAAATTATTTAAAATTTCACTCGCTCGTATCTCGACTGGTTCCCCGCTCCTCGGACGTCTTCTTTCGTTCACAGGTCCGAGGAGTGATCAAAATTTTGGCAGTGATAAAAATTGTCTAAGTTAATGCAAAAAACAGTGTCTAAGATTTCTACTCTAAGCGATGACTAGCAAAATTTCTACTCTGAGGCAGGTGATTCTATTTTAAGATGCCTCTCGGGACAAATTTCTAGGAGTGTCGAGACAGTCGCGATCATCGTCGCGGTTTTGGATGCTCCCCGAGCGACACCCCGCGGTGTTTCTGTAAATTGTGGGGGTCGCACTCATTTTCACGAAAGGGAGAAAATCCAGGCACCCGTAGTCGTGCAGCTAGGGTAACCGGGAGCCTTGGGAGCTTTAGCCCATCATCGAAAGCCTCTGTTACTCCCTGACGTGTGATCTCGGCAGGTCAAGGGGGTCCAGACTGCTTTCCGCCACTCCCTTTCGAAGAGTGTTGTAGACCATCTCCTAGCGGGCGACGAAGCGGGACTGTCTCGGCTAACATTCAATTAGTTACATAAGTTAGGGGAAAACTTTTATAATGCGAATAGACCTGGTGAAGAGCTGCTTCGAAAAGTTCAGCCAAAATTTCAAGGTGGTCATAAGAATGATACGGGGGACGTGGCCGTTTGCATCCTCGGGTGACACGCGTTGTCCCCGAATTGTCTAAAACCGAGCATCAGAGCCGAATTCTCCATTCGTCCGCTATTTCTTCCGTTCTTGGCTCATATGCGATGCAAACGGCTGTGGACCAGGATTCGATGAGAATTTTAGAAGGCCCACTAACTGAGCGTAGGTCGAGAAAGGGACTGGAGCTGGCGGTCAGGTAAAACGTATTTGGGGGGGGTGGGATTTATAACCGTACAACTACTGGGAGAATCCACCTCGGCACCATCTCTGAGGGCGAAAGCTAGGCTAGGTATAGTCGGATCCTACGCGGACTGCTCCAGCCTCTGTCGCGAATGCACAAATTTTATGGACCTTCTGTCCTGTTTTTATTTCATCTGGGATTTTTAGTACGTAAACGACAAAATGTGGTTTTATGAGTGGACAACCCTTTTGTTTATAAATTTTATGGACCTTCTGTCCTGTTTTTCTTTCATCTGGGATTTTAGTACGTAAAGGACAAAATGTGGTTTCATGAGTGGACAACCCTTTTGTTTATAAAGGAGTACGACTAAAGGGGTCCCCGGGAAATTGAGCAAATTTCTATCGAAAATGTCGGGCTCAAGGCCACTAAATTTCGACTAAGGGTTTTGCATTCAAGAAGGGGGTGGTATTTTCATCAGGTTATCTTGCGGGGTACTCGCAGTCACTATCTTGATAACTTTGTATGTTGTAAATCGCGTGCTGTGCACCCTGTTTGGGTGATTTGATAAAATGTTATTATTTGCAAAAGAGGCAACAGTAAAACAGTTCGCCGTTGTGTAATTGTTCAAGGCAGTTCGGAAATGTTTATCTGGTTATTGAACTTAGTCTCTGTAGGGATGTTAAGAACTAATCGCGTTCGGACTCCATAAATATACTAAGTTTAAGTAAATCCTCTATCGCTGCAAATGAGTTAACCAAAACCTTCCGTTTCCGGCCACACTCCGCTGACTCAAGCTCTCCCATCTCTCCCCGCTTCGATGCCCGAACCGGCGGCCCACGCCACACCCCGCGCTCTACTCGCGTCCTCCTGAATTATCAAGAAGGCCCTCTACCGTCAACCCTTCGCAGCTAATCATTGCCTCGCATAGCTTTCCGCCGGTCATATAGTTACTAGGAGTCAAAGTCTAGGCGCTCTAGGGACTGGAGCCCTCGCTTCAGTGCCGTGGCGTTATTATAGGTAACAAAATGCAACAAAATTCTCTGAGCCTATCTCCAACGAGACCACCTTCAGGATAGACCTGCTGGCACATGTTAGGTTTTAAGGCAGGCCGTGCATACTAGGGTCAGAACGAGGAATAACGCAAGGGGACTTACACCCCAGCCTTAGTTACTATTGGAATCACGACCGGGTAGCATCCTAGTTATTGGGTTAAGGCATTACATGTTCTGGGACAAAACGGGAAGCCTGGCTAGGCTGTACTAGGATCAGAGAACCCCGCTCAGGGGATTAAGTGGATATTGAGGGAAAGGCGAGTCAGCCCTATTACCTTTGAGCAGACTTAAGGGTTGACTCTCCCTCGGGGGACCTTCATACCACTAGATACGTGGGCCAATATAGGGGCCAGACCGATCACCCTGGTTAACCCGCCGTCAGCCTGCTAAGCTAAGCGTTCCCTTAGGTCATCGCATAGATCACCGGGGAGTTGTGGAAGCCGGGGTTGTCCGGGCACCACACCAAGGAAAATGGTGGTGCAGCTGGGATCCCTTGGGGCCAGAACTAGTCCTAGTACAATGTAGGCAGGCTTCTGTCCTCAGCCTTAATCAAACTACTTATTAAATCAGGTAAGAACCCCGGGGTCAGTACCCAGGTGTTCCATAGAGCCACTATTCTAAAGAAGGGGTCAGTACCAGGCTGAACAAAGACACCTTCAGAGCCGGGTTCATTTCCCCAGGTTCAAGACGTAGGAACTCCCAACTGTTAAGGATTTTGGGTGGAATGAGGGAAAGGCGGGTCAGCTTTAGTACCTGTGAGCAGGCTTGGGGATTGACCCTCCCTCAGGACCTTTATACTACTAGATACGTGGGCCAATCGGGGGCCAGGCCGAGCACCCTGAGTACACCCGCCGGCAGGCTGCTAAGCTAAGCGATTCTCTTGGATCAACTAGCGGTTCACCTGGGAGCCGTGGAGGCCAGGGTTGTCCGGGCACTACAGCGGGAAATTGTGGTGCAGCTGGGATCCCTAAGGACCAGAACTCGTCCTAGTACAATATTAAATTGCTTTTTATTTATGCCGTTGAATAAGACGACGAGTCTCGATATTAATCTACGGATCCTCCTACATCGAAGCTAGTTATTTCGCGCTGTTATCGTAATTATTAATTTATAGGTGTTCCTAGATCCGCTGGTTTTCAATTTGATATTTGAGGTTTTGACGAGCCTAAAAAAATTTTATGAGCAAGCAAGTACGAGCTTTAGTAGCCTCTTAACTTATGCGTTACAACGTTCGGCCAATGTCATCTTTAGGGGCGGAAGTGAAATGCATGCTATGCCGTTCACGATGTACTAATCCTAAACCTTGGTCCTAGAGTGAGCTAAAAGGTTTCCATATGGGCCAAGTACTAAGCCTGAGCCTTAGTAGGGGGTCTGCCGCCCCCCGAACCACCCGCTCTAAGCTGTTCTTTTTTCTAACGTTATAACGTCCGGTCCCTAAAGGTGACATGGGCCCAAAGTTCCATCACAGCTGCTCATAAATGCTATGACTCATGTTTCTTGTTTATTTGCAATAATATTTGAATAAACTGAAAAAACAGTTTGCTGGTGGCCGAACGATGCACCATCTGACTAGTTGCGTGTCCGGGAGACTACATAGGTAATTGTGGAGGACTGTTTATGTGATATATGCATGCTTACAGGGGACAGCGGATTATCGGCGATCGCTCCTGGGAGGTAACTTAATATATAAGTGTAATAACCGGTGACGCAGCTGCATGGCGCAACTTCCTAACACCATGCCCATACGACCCCGGCTATCGTAACCTCAAGGGTGGACCGTGAATATTAAATTTTAATCCTATTCTTGGTCAGACCCAAGAAGCTACGCAGCTTAGCAGGCCGCAGGCGCGCTTCACGGGGTGTGTTCGGACCCCGCCCGAAGGGTTGCGCACGTGTCTAGTATCGGGTATGATTTCGGAGGTCCCCCAGGGAGGCTAGCACCGACACCTGCTCGCAGGTCATGGAGCTTAGCCGCTATTCCCTATCTTAGACTCATCGGAAGTTGTTTAGCTCTATTTCAGTTTAGTGAGTTTTGAAGTAAAACGTGAAAGTGTCCCTAGAAATTTGGAGCTCAAGCTGATTTGCCTAGATAAAATCACGGTATGCTCCGTGTTAGAGCATTGACCTATGTGGCCCCCACAGGGTTCCGACAAGCCCTGGGTGTTTAGTGTCGGATTATCAATGGCGTGGCCTGCACTTATTGGTAAAGTCTAAGCAAGCGTACTGGTACTTTGACCAGCGAAGATTTTACCTCATTTAAATCGAGTATGTTCCTGACAAATTTTGAGTGTCGGTCATTCCTTAGTAAAGTTTTGCTTGCACTACCTGGTAAGTTCCTGGGAGTGTAAATAGCAGTTACAGAAGGCTCTGCCCGCCAGTGCTTGTGACATTCTCGCCCACAAGCCATGACGGGTAGCACCTGCTCGTCCGAGCGGACAAACCAGAAAAGAAAGCTTCTATCAACTCGGTTAAAACAAGGCGGTACTCGGTGTTTCAAGATACAATGTTTATTCACGAAGTTCAATGATTATCGGAGGGACGAGTGTTCCTAACAGCCTAGTAGTATCGTGTTGCAGTCGTTACAGTTCGGCACGGTATGGCGGCACGGGGCATTAAAAGAAGAACGGGAGAGGAGCGTGCAGATATTCGCCAATTCGCGAACTAGGGGCGGTTATCCCTGCCTCAGCTCAGTTTTAGCGAACTACTCAGCTATGCAGCGCACTAAGCAAGGGCCCTAGAGTACTTCGGAAGTCGCTCCTTCATGCGAGTCGCTCTGGGCGACGACTAATTAAGCGGGGCTAAGGAAAACGATATTCGGGACTGACTACGCGAGCTCTACAGCATGGTCAGAACACTGCTCAACCAATATTGCCTGCAACATCTAATGAGGAGCACCTAATCACTTATCCTGAGACAGTCCGGCACTGGCGCCTATAAATTTTCCCTTGTGTTTGATGACAGTTTCTACCGAAACATACGACTGACCGAAAATGATGAAGATGGAAGAAAGCAGAAAAACGAAGGGTTCCCTTTATTCACGCCGACTGGGCACGATCGGGGTTGCAGCGCGGCGTGAGCTATCCGTTTAAACAGTTTGCGGCACGATCGTCCAGCTAGTTGCAGTCCCCGTTGACCTAAAATGGTCAGTTGGGTTCTCTTTGATTTTGAGTTTGTGTTTTGGTAGAGGCGACGAGTCCTTTTTTGGCGGACGGCGCCTATCTAAAGGCTGAATGAGCCTTGTTTCCTACCTAGAGGGATCTTTTGCGCCACTGGGGTCCTAGGCGATCGGCTCGGGGACGTACTTGCGTCCTTTGGTTTGTTCTTCGGTTGCTTGTCCTTTTGACTCTCCCTAACGCCTGACCGGTTTTGATTGCACTGCGAGGTCGGACAGTGTTTAAACTGCACTGTAGTGCAGTTGAAGTTACCTACTGAAATGTAGAATAAACGTTGGCGTGCACCTATGCGCTAATGGTTAAGACTTAGAACTCTGCAGCGGACTTAAAATCTCCGTGCAGGTAAACTGTTCGTTCAGTTACGTATTGCTTATCTGTGAATGATGTAATAAATCTTGTTTAAACAATGTTTCTTTAAAATATGTTCTGATGATGTTAAATATATATTACCTTTGATAAGAAAGATAACTGTTCTCAGGTATCAAATACAAACGCATGTAACCTACTGCCGATCTGGTCTTCCGATCGGCAGTTTATATCAGCATCAAAGTGTGGAGTTTTGCATATTGGTAAAAACAATCCACAAGTACACTATAGTATAAATGGCATTGACTTGCCCACTTTGCATCTAGTAAAAGATTTGGGTGTAAATAGTCAATGAATTAAAACTTTAAATATCATATAAATGCAATCACTTCCAAGGCTATTTAGTATTACTAACATGCTATTTCGTTGTTTTATAAACTGTGACACGCATGCCTTACTGCTTTGTTATAAATCTTATATGCGACCTCTTTTGGAATATTCATCGTCAGTCTGGTCACCCTCATCCCTAATGGAGATAGACAAAATTGAACGCGTACAGAGATATTTTACTGGAAGTCTGAATTATAGAAACAACGGTGATCCTATAAGTTACAAAGTTCGCCTAAGACTTTACAACCTTGAACCCTTAGAGTTGCGGCGTCTGCAGCTGATCTCTGCATGTTTTTTGTCTGAACGGAGATGTAAATGCTTGCAAAAACCTTTTCATGATCTCTCAAAATACCAGTACACAAGGAAACGGTAAAAAACTTGTAAAACGTATGTGGCACACCAATCAGCATCAAATAACCTTGTTCTGCGCATATTGATATATGGTACTGTTTACCTAGCTCAGTCGTATGTTCAGCGAATTTAAGAACTTTTAAGAATCAGTTGAAAAGAACATCTACTTGAATCGATATCTGTACTATAACCGGAACTTAGGTTAGATGTAAAAGTAGGACTCGTCCCCCTTTCTAACCTTTTTATTGAATATTCTTGGTTGCTGCATATTCACACTTCAAATTTGTTATTGACTATTTCGTTTTGCCATGTATATCTGTATGCACGTAATCTTTATGTTCAATAAACTTTTAACTTTGACTTTGATGCATATATACTACATGAAACTTCTGTAATCTTGAACCCGTTGAAAACCTAAAACCTTGTCAGTGGTAGGAAAAAGGGGGTTCTGGACCAAATGACTAATGACCTGTTTTTAATAAATAAATTTTCAGGAGAAAATAACTGATTAATGACCCTGGGTCACGTGACCTGTCACAAATTATTATTTACCCATATATAATAAATACATACACATATACATATATACATACATATAATGGTGTCCCCCTCCACCCAGGCATTTATATAATATATAATGATACACCTTCGCCCACGCATATATGTTCATATACTCTACTATCCACTTTATAATATAACACTGATGACTCATCACTTTAGAATGTTCTAGAAGCTTCTATTGGAGTTATTCCAAAAAACCGGCCAATCTGCATCAACTATGCCCTAAAAACCAACCAATCAGCGTCAGCAGATAATACATGAAAAGGGTATAAAAGCTGCTATACATTAATTTTCAATCAGTTTACAATTTTCTGAAATGGTCGGTTTTGTGCTTACGCTGCTCCTCAGACCACTTCGTGGTTTTTTGGAGAGCTATCAAATTACGTCACGTCGTAATGTGCTGTACCCTGCTGTATTCCTCAACCACAACAGGCGACAGTTGGAGAATGCGATCAAGGAACGGCTGTCTACATGGAATGGACCAAAGGCGTATGTAGGAATGAAGGCTACGTTTGAGAAGGATATGGATTCAGATACAACAATCAGTGCAACATTCTCTGGCAACTTACAGCAAATTCTCAATTTTTCAACCGTCAATCAACATACTTCAATGATCTTTGACGATATTTTAAATAACATTGACACCTTTGTTCAACGTTGATCTGGTTGGATAGTCAAACATGTAGAACATTTGGAACTCCACTTGGCTCGATACGTTGGTTTACGAGGGGCAACATACAAGCCTCTACCAAAAACTATTCAAGCAAAAAAGGCTGTCGTTAACGTACAAAACAGGGACAACAAATGCTTCCAATGATCAATATTCTATCTAGCTCTTTTTCTAGCAGACATCTCATGTAAATCGACAGATGAAATATAAACCTTATGTCGAAAATCTCAAGTTCGATGGTATCAACTTCCCAGTACAAGTCAGCGACATCAACAAATTTGAAAAGCTCAACAATATTGGGGTTAGTGTAATATCATGTGACGAAGGCAAGCTAACACCTCTTCGTATATATGAGGGATCGTATGAGCGAGTGGTTAATCTACTTCTCTACAAAGGACATTCTTGCTAGATTAAGGATTTGGATCGTTTACTATCAAGTCAGCGAAGACAAGAACAGTCAAAAAGTATCTTTTGTCAACGATGTCTCCTTCCTCAACATTCACAAACGAAGCTGCAGCTCCATACAGAAATGTGTAAAAACAATGAATATACTCGAATAACGTTTCCCAAAGACAATATTCTACAATTTCGAAATACACACAAGATGCTTAGAGCTCCGTACACCATTTTTGCTGATTTTGAAACACTACTTCTCCCTATTGATTCTCGCCAACCGTGGCCATCAACTTCGTATACTGAAGCTTATCAAAAACATCAAGTGTGCGGTTATGCGCTTATTGACATTTTTCAATGCTGTGGAGACGATACAAAGGAAATGGTCAAACCGGTTGTATATCGCGGCAAATAATGTGTCAAAAACTTTTTCCTCGATGTATTTGAATTGGGTAATAAGTATCAAGAGCGTGTCAATAACCCAATATCGCTGCAAATGACACAAAATACGACTGGTGTCAATACTATTACACTAAAGACTGCTTCATTTGTGGAAAACAACTACTTTACGATCGTGTCAGAGACCACTGTCATCCTTGTGGTAGATTCCGAGGTGCAGTCCACAATGAATGCAACATCAGTTACAAAATCAACCGGGATGTCAACATCTTTTTCCACAACTTGCGAAAGTATGATGGTCACCTCATCATGCAGGAGATTGGTAAGTTAACCAATCAACTCAAAATGGAGCTCGATTGTATTCCCAAAGGTGCTGAGGGTTATTTGTCCTTTAGCATCAAACTTCAACATCAAATTGTAGAACATCAACAAAGAACCGCAACATACGAACCCAACGGTTATCTTGCTCATCTGTTCGCAATACACGACTCAATGCAACCAAATATTCATCCTTATCTAGAAATTGACGAAGATGAACTGTCTGATGTGGTATCTCTCGATCAGTTAGGTCAGCAAGAAGACAGTGATATGGAGGATAATGAACAGTTGGATAACGTTGCATACGAAGATAATACAGAAGCGGAAGAGAGTCTGAAACCCGAAAAATATACTTGGTCTCTCAGATTTAAACACAGTTTTCAATTCCTATCGTCGTACCAGCCAGTGCTGGTGGATAATTCAAAAAGGATGGTAAATTTCCGGAAATGACGTATGAATTTGGAAACAATACGGAACTATTATTACGAAAGGGTGTGTACCCATTATATGTACGATTATATGGACTCTTGGGAACGTTTTGATGAAACTCAATTAACATATATCAATGCGTTCTACAACAAACTAAATGATCAAAATATTAATGAAGATGAATATAAACATGCGGAAAAAGTATGGAGTGAACTAAATTTAGAGAACATGGGACAATACCATGATGTCTATGTGAAGACTGATGTTTTGTTATTATGTGATGTATTTGAGAGTTTTAGAAATTTTACTATTGATAATTATAAGTTGGACCCAGTACATTATATAACGCTCCCAAGTTTTGGATGGGATGCTTGTTTAAAGTTGACAGGTGTTCGGTTACAATTGCTGAAAGGCTCTAGCATGTACATGTTTTTTGAACATGGCATACGAGGAGGAATTTCAATGATTTCACATCGCTATGCCAAAAGCCAACAACA
>JASANE010030015.1:0-44894 GCA_030248225.1 Trileptium ribeirensis | reverse complement strand
GTATTGCTTTATATAAATTACGATCATCAGTATCGGCATAATCCCTATACAGACACCGTTTATAAAAAACGACTCAGAGTTGGATCTGGTTTCGTCATCTGATCATAATTAACTCTAAATAATACGCTCAAATGCTGGCACACCTTAGAATGTGTGATAGTAACTCTATCGACAATGCAGAGCGTAGTGACGCATAGGTACACCTACGCCTTTTGCGTGCACAGCCAATCAGCTCTTGATAGCATACGTCTATATGCTATATGTGAATATCACACAATGCCGCACAAATTAGAACAAAATAACACAGGCAATGAGTTTCCCATGCCCGAAAACCCCCAAGTTCAAGCTACCAGCCTCCCAGGACGTCACAATAAAATTAGAAATTTTGGGTCAAGGAGCCATGGGGCGCCATACCCTCGTACCCATGGAACTATGGGGCGCAGAACAAAACAAATACCGGCAATGAGTTTTCCATGCCGAAAACCACAAAGGAAACTTTTCAGCAGCCCATGACATCGGAACAAATTTTCGAATCTTTTGTCGAGGAACCACGAGGGTACCATAGTTCAAGTCCCATAATTCCATAACCGGAGCCTTAATTGAAAAACAAAAAAGGCATCGGTATTTATCATTTTACTATGAAATAAAACCAACCAGAGAAAAAAATCGAAAGTTAAGATAAAAATAACTTTGCTCACATGAAGGGTACTAAAATGGGGTAAAAACCCTCATTTTGATAACTGACTCCGAACCATAGGGGCGCCATATCCTCTTACTCATAGAACCATGGGTCGCAGAGCAAAACAAACACCGGCAATAAGTTTTCCATGCCGGTAACTCCAAGTGAGACTTTTCAACCGCACAGGACGTCAGAACAAATTTTCAAATTGTGTCGAGAAACCACGAGGGTGCCATGCCTCAAACCTCATAACCGCAGAACCCGAGCTGTAATCGAAAAACAAAAAAAGAGGCGTCGCCAGTTATCATTTTACTAAGAAAAAACCAACTAGAAAAAAAATTCGAAACTTAAATTAAAAATAACCTTGGTTGGGGAAAATGGGGCAAAATCCCTCGTGTTGACCTTTGAACCACACATGAACTCTGAAAACACTCGAGGATGTGCACGGTAAAATCGAGTATGCCGGTTCGAATGAGCCCCAGATCCGGAGTTATGGCCGCTCACAAACAAACGGAATTTAAAAGATTTTACGCCTGCAACACACAATCTCCACTACGTTACACTACGCTCTGGTTAAAGGCCCCTTTTTCAAGTTTCAATAAAGGTCACCTTATTATTATTATGATTGACAGTGAAAGCAGCTGAAAATCGAAAGAGTTGAAAGCAGACAAACTGGAAATCCCAGACAGGTTCCTACGTACACACCAAGATTATTACTATCTGTGAAAACTGAGTAATACTTGTGAAGTTCTCTTTTAATTGCAAACAACATCATACTCTTGCTACAGTATTACACCGCATCAATGCTAACCACCAGGAGTGCTCAAGAAAGCGCTTGAAAGAACATTATTAAACTCCTGATTTACATTAAAGGTTTTTTTGCCATTTTGCGCAGCCAACTAGCTCCACAATACACGTGTTAATTTTACACTCGGACCAAAGCGTATCTACATAGGAGAAGTCTTTTTAGTTTAACAGCTTCGCTGTAAACATATTCTGTAGCACCACAAATGAGCAACAACACCATCTTTTCAATCGCTGTAGTACACTAGAGTACCGAAAACGTAAATAAATAAATTTATGATCATCAGATTCACACAACTCGACAGATATCGTTTACATTTTATATAAAAAAACGATTCAGAGTTGGATCTAGTTTCTTCATATGATCATAATGCCAACTCAAAATAGGCTTAATTCAAAATCCGCGATTGTCGACGAAATAATCTACTCAATAATTGTATCAGGTATTCCAAATGTCGTAAAAAAATCTGTAGCATGATAACTACGCAAAATTATATTGTTATTATTATTATTGTTGCACCTAACAGCTACACAATCTTTCTTAATAAAATAACTATGAATATTCTACTACAGGTTGAACGATTATTTGATAGTAAGAATGGCTCAAATTTAGAGCCAATTCTTTTTATGCCGCGATATCACCAACTAGAATAGTACCACTAGTGCAATAATCCGTACGAAACGTTTGTCTTTCCGTTCGCTAAAAATCTAGCTAGAGTACATGAAACGCCGTATCGTCGTCCAGAACCGCGTATTGCTACATTTTGGCCGGGTTCATAAATTGGAAACATGACAGGCAGAAAACGTGGCGTCCCTATTAAAAAAGTCAGCAACAGTTAACAGACAGCGTTCTCAATTCGAAACGCTAAAAATCGACTAAAAAACGCCACCGCCATGTCTATTATATAGCTGCCGATTCACGAAAAGAATACATTCTTTGGGGTTAGAGGGATCACCGACGCCACTTCCGTCGCACCCCACCGGATGTCCAGTTACTCCGCCCTCCCCCGGTCGAGGTCCCGGCTACGACGAGCATTATGACGTTAGCTCAACTCTGACAACGTTACTAAAAACATTATACTGCGTAGACAAGAAATGCTGGCTCGGTAGTAGTTCACAACTCATTTCAGAAAGTAAGAGGGTATAGTTTGCTCGATTTTTAAATTCAGCGCAAAATCATCCAAACTAAATAAGAAAATTTAACTCAATTTTAGGAGCATTTTATTCTCAGACATTGTGTTAAAGCTTGATGATTTTGCCGTACTAATCCTCGTACCCATATAATTTTTGTCACAATAATTTCCTTGACTTGAGAAATCTTTGAAATAATAATACCTAACATTATGATTTTAATCATTTCTGCATCAAAAATAATATTATCTTCAACAAGACGTATAAGACAATCATTGGGCAAGTTTAGCACAAGCATTGCTGCTTTTCTCTAAACTGCTAAAAAACTTTCAAGTCAGCATCGGAAAGCCAAAGCCTCGTGTGCGACTGTGAATACGTAAACGAATAAATAGTTGTTCGCTTCAAGGAAAAATGAATTGTCTGAAACGGCTACAATTATGATAACCGACCAGGAGCTGCAGATTGACCGGCACTCCACCCCCTCCCCACAATAAATTGCGCTAGCTATGTGATCTGAGTTGTATAATTGTACAGACGTTGCCTTGCTAAATTATTTTATTAGATTATTTGTACCTGATTCCAAACGGCAATCTGTCGATAGCTGCTTCGGCTAAACCCGGTAGTGAGTAGTTTATCCAAGCGACCGATGAAAATAACTTTCGATGCCTTCGAACCTTCATGACATATGCCCTTCTGTAAAGCAGTAATAAAACTATTTCACGCAAAGGCCCGAGATGGTCGTCTAAGCACATAAATGAACGTGAAATATACACCAAACGTCATTCAGATAAGAAGTGATTAGTTTTATTCAAACGACCATTAACTTTCGATGCCTTCGAACCTTCATGACATATGCCCTTCTGCAATACAGTAATAAAATTATTTGACTCGACAGATCGCAGTGGTCGTCTAAGAACATGAATGAATGTGTAATATACGTAAACCAAACGTCATTTAGTTAAGAATTCAGATTCAAAAATCTAATTAAAGTTGTCATTTCGTTGTACAAGATTAAATGAACATGGCAAGTGCAGTGAGAAGCGACTAGACCATGTATATATACATGACGAAAAGCCAAATTACTTCCTACAACTCAAAATATGCACTTTTGAAGTGTTGCCAGGCGAAATTCAGTACTACCTGGCTAAAACTATGTACCTTGAGCTAGATAGGGGGAAGCCAGCTTACCTGAAGCGTTTCTCCGGTCCGCGGATCCATAATGCGCAAATGACGGTCCTTTGACGTTGACGCAATAGCACTGCCAAGTCTATTGAAACTTATCGAATGAACGGCATCATCGTGCTGGTCTAGATCCATCAAACATTCTCCGGTGGAAACGTTCCATATTAGAACCTTCAAAGTTTTGGGGGAAAACATATACGGGTTTGTTTTATTCGCAATGAACAAGACAACACACGACAATCCACAGACCACTGCACAATACAATGTTTGTGATTTTGCCCCACTCTGTCGGAGCGAAACTGATTGCAAAACTGAACCCGTCCAGTATTAAATGTTAGAAAAAAACTTTTCTAACCCCGCTATGGAGTAGCTCATCCGTGGAAGTATGAATATAACAATACTAACACGATGTTTCTTAAAACAAAAGTGCAACTGCCTTCGCGCTCTACTGTTTACCACTCGTATCACTTTATTTAAACTCCGTTCCCTAGTTTATTTGTAAGCCATTGTCCGTTGTTTTTGCCTCAGTCAACTCCGGCTCCCACCATTGCAAAGCACACAGCACTGACACCTGTGTTATCGGAGCGCTCACTCCTCTTCGAATCACCTCTACGTTGTTGGAGAACCCAACACTGAATGTTATCTTTTCAGCATACAACACATTCTTAACATTTCAACTCAGAGCCCATAATGTGCTATTAATACTGCTTAATGTGGAAAACTGACCTAGTGACCGAGTTTCCAACAACAAATCCAGCAAGCTACCATTGACTTGGCGATTTGTTGTGTATTCAAATGGAACAAAACAGCTCAAGTGCACTCAGCAGCAATACAAAACAAAAGGGAATTTCACAGTCTTCACCGCTAAGACAACTCTTGCAGGGAATAACCGGAACTGAAATTTACCGGAACCGGAACCATCAACCGGAACCGTCCATTTAAACCGGATCCGGAACCTGGTCTTCGAAATCTATATATTGTAAAACAAATGAAGGAAGAAATGAAGGTACAGTTGATTTACAATGCTTTAAAAATAACTTTTACATTAAACTTAATGTATTGCGATGGTATTATCGCCTTTCTGAAACTTTAAAGAGACTGAGTAAGCTAATAATGTTTATTTATCGATCAATATGTCATTTTGGACCCGTAGAGCAAAAAATGCCTTCCACTATACATCTCTGCGTATATTGCGTCAAAATGAATATGTTTATAACGCATGGAGCGTAGAATAAACACTTTCGCTCTGTTTCCAGTCGCCTTCCATTACTACAAATACGTTTGTGACATGTTATTCCGTAGGAAGCTTGACATTATTGGTTTATATGGTTCCAGGATAAAATAATAGAAGGTATATATACTATAATTTTCTGATCAGTGGTTAGAGACACTGTTTAGGCTAGCGTTGGGCAACCAGTGTCCGTCAGTTAGATAACTTTCTAATCACAATGCTATAAATGAGAGCAACTGTTATACTGCTCGCACAGTTGCAATGCATACAGTTCATTGCCAAGGACGCAGTTTCTGGCTGTGTTGCAGATAACGTTACTTTACTTCAATGTAGACTGATTTACAAAGTTTGCAAGCGCACTGGCTTGTGCTAGACGCAATTTATGTTAGCCAAGCTTACAACTAAGTACTTCTACATAATCCATACTCTGTTACCGAGTTAAATACCGGTTTAAATCTAATATACCCAGCAGACTTCTGAATGTGTAAAATAGCTGCTACAAGCATTGACCTGACTTTATTTTGTTAACAAACTCCTGCAAGTTAGCATAACAATTCCGTTTGAAATTATGTGTCCCAAATACGTTTCACACTGTAAATTGCTGAGTTAATGTTTTTTGCTTGGTTGTATTGAAGTTTGATCATTGTGTACATGTTACATAATGTTTGGACCACAGATGAAGCAAAAATGTGGAAAATTTCTTACAAAATTTTTTAAACCGGAATTCCGGTTCCGGTATGGTTTTTGCGCTTTGCCGGAACGGCAATCGGAACACGATTTTCGCCGGAACAGGAATTCCGGTTACTCCCTGAACTCTAGGTAACAAAACCATCGTATGCAGCGTACTTGATAACCTAACAGACACTCATTGTACGGTAGAAACAAGCAATATGGCGAAATCTGAAAAATCGCTATTTTTAGCAAAGGGTCGATGAACCATATTCGGGCCCACAGCAGCACCACAAACAAGTCGTAGCCAGCAAAGTTGTAGGTCTCCATGAGAGGTTCTGTACATGATCCCAATTTTTCGATCTGAAGGTTGTGTCGTGAGATATTGGCTGCGACAGACTGGTACCATTATGGCCAGATTTGGCAAAAAACACTTAAAAACCTGTTTTTGCCATTTTTACCTCAAAGATAGGATAGGAGTTGTTCACATTCAACTAAAGGGCACATCCTCAACACTTTTGCTACCGAATAAAAAATTACCGAAATTCATCTATACGAGGATGAGTTATGAATAAAAGAAACAGGCAAAAAGAAATTTTCACGATTTTCTACCTAGCGCACTCAGTGAATACTCCGTTCGCTACGTTTCAATTCGCTGTACACCGTTGTAATTTCTGCAACTATGATTGATTTAGCTTATTTTTCAACAGAAAAGAAAACTTTAACAAAAATGCCACAATTAATATTATCCGCGTTCCCGCAATAACTGAAAGAGCAGCGTTCCTGAAAAATGACGAGTTTGAATAGTGGTTATATTTTGAAACACCGCAAATTCACACGAAGACACCATACGAACCCGATGGTCAAATCCAGCGCTAGCAATAATGTTTTCGGCTGTCGGATGCCACTCGATATACGCAACGCGACGGGTATGCGAGCTTAGCTCCGTCAAATATTTTTCTTGTATCCCGGCGATGACGTCGTCAGGGACGTACCATAGTTTTATCTGAAATAATTATTGCAACTGAGGTCTAACCACATCTCACTCGCTAAAAGGTCATTAGAATTTTAAGTTCAACCTGACTGAGGTCTAGCCACATATCCTTCGCTAGAAGGCCATTAGAACGCTACTTACAACCTGACTGAGGTCTAGCCACATCTCCCTCGCTAAAAGGTCATTACAAAGATAGTTTCTCTACCACAAGGCAGAAATTTTTATTCTGTAAATAATGTCTAAAACGGAAAAGTTTTGTTAATAAAAATAAATATATAAAATTTGTTAACACAATTATTATAAATATTATAAAACAGAGATAAGTTTTCCAGCTTTGTAATCTCTTCCGCCAAAATCATCTGTTATTATCAAAACCTGCAGGAAACCAAATAACAGTGATACAAAATACTTTTAAGTCTGGAAATCATTAAACAAAAACATAGATGTGCTCGACTTGACTTGAAACTACTAAAAACGTACATACGAATGAAATATTATGGTTTTAAACGACAATCTAATAACGCTTCCACCAGCATTGACTGTTGAGACATCGTATGCGCTAACAATCACTGAACGTTGTGCTAATACCAATAATTGAAAGATGAAAAAAGACAAAACATATGATTTTCATTGTACGATTCGAATATTGGAAAAAATAGAAGGCTCGAACGGGTGAAATATTATCGCAAAAAATGCTAGAAAATCGAACGAATTTCAAAACAATGTTTAAAAGCACCCAGCTATTATAAAGATCGTTAAATGCCATTGCATTGTTGATTACGTATGTGAAGCGTGCATTACTAACTGTATTTGATCAATAATGTGAACTATTACCAATTATTTACTCCTAATAAAACCTAACATACTGCTATTAAAAGCTTCTGCAAAGAATAGGAACCGGATATCTACAAATATTCGTGACTATTTTGGATTGGATTTATTGAAAATTATTGCAGCGCATCAGACAAAAACACTATAAATACAACGAAATGTCACGAACAATTTGAGCTTTGTACTTTTTTGTGCACAACTAGAATACGTAACAATATAGTTAAAATAAATGAGACCTTACCGTACAGTCGTCAGAACACGACGCAATAACGTTATCGTTAAACGGGTTCCATTTTAAATCCGTTACTGGGCCATTATGGCCGCTCAGACGGCCCGTGTTGTAGCTGATGCGTCCGACCTGTAATCATAATGCAATTATTTTCAATAGTTGGTAGATTAGCATGCTTCTTCCCTACGGCCGTGTTCACATTGCATACGATCCGATCCGAATTGTGTCCACATTGTATGCGATACGACTAAACTTTATACTTGTCGTATACGTGTATACATCTATGTGTATTTTTCGCACTACTACATCTGATTCGGGTCTGGAAAGATACTGCATGCTATTACGGATAGGATCAGATGCAGTGTGCACAATCTATATAAAATACACGTGCTATTCGGATCGGATTCAATGTGAACGCAGCCGAAGAATCACGTCACACGAGCCGACGTTTCGAAAGTGTTTGGGAGAACACCCTTTTTAGACGCTATGTTACAACCTGGTCTTAAAAGATCGAAATCCTACATTTTATCGAATCCAAATGACATTTTCGCCGTCCATATGTGTAAATTCAAGATGCCTCCTTGGCTGCCGCTATCGTTATCAATGTTCTTCTAAATAATATCCTTAAAACAAATTTATCACATAATTATGTCGCTAAACGCTCGTACAACCGTTAATTGTATTTGGGTTAGCATTAAAAGCACCTGATCAACTGAACAGAACGTAACTAGTTCATATATTGTCGCATGCGTTTTCATACATACTTCCAAATTATACTACGATAAATTTTTGACAAAAATGTGACCACTAGAAGGCTGAGCTGGATTAGGTAACTGAACTGCTCAAGCCTTACCGCTGAAACATTCCGTTATCAAAATTAAAATGCCTAGAACTACGCCGGTTTTGTAAAACAATTCTGTGACCACTTGTGTAACAATTTTTAAAATTACCTATGGATCAAATGCCATATGCAATTCTGGCCTGTACACAATCCGCCGAAAAGTGTGGTGGAATGTTCATTCTCGGGGAAATTACACAGTGGGGGAATAACTTTTGCTGAAAAGTACTAAATATTTCCATATTTTCAAGTAGTTTTACTGCCGTGTATGTAATTTCAAATTATAAAACGACGTTTTAGCATTAGAAATGGTGGTAATTAATAGTACTGTTTAAAATATAAACCCGCCGCATCGCTCGCATATGCCTTAATTGAAAAACATTGAACAATTTAGATTTTCAACTCCCCAACAAAATTAGCTCAGGTTATGCTTATTAAAATATTATATTAATACATCTGTTAAAAACGATGTGAACTTACCGCCCCGAGAGGTATGACTTGAAATGCACCGCCACCAGCTACTTCAAGCACAACCGCTAAAAATTTCGGATTTACGGCACAAAATTGGGAATCGTGTGCTGCGCTCGATATTCGAATGCCCTCGTAGCACCGATCCTATAATCAATAAAATATAATAAAATCATAATTTATTGTGTACAACACTGTCATAATAACAGTATATATACACTAGTTTATAGCCCACTAAGCGTAAATTCTGCCATTTACCCAGTATGTCATTATAACGATACCATTACCATTAAACGGACTCCAAACCCTAGAAAACTCAAAATATGAAATAAAGATTATTCTACTTGGAATAAAGCAACGTTAAACAGTCCGCTCGTGTACCTGAATACAGAATTCCAAATGTAGTTATATATAATGTATCCTCGATTTCCGTCATTATAACTTATCACCAGGGAATAACCGGAACTGTCCTTTTAAACCGGATCTGGAACCAGAAACGGGTCTTCGAAACTTATATATATTAAAACAGATGAAAGAAGAAATGAAGGTACTGTGTTTTCAAAATGTAGTAAAATAACTTTTACATTAAACTTAATGTATTGCGATGACATTATTGCCTCTCTGGAATTTTGAAGAGACTGAGGAAGCTAATAACGTTTATTTATCGATCAGTATGTCGTTTTTTGGAAACCCAGAGCAAAGAAATGCCTTCCACTATACGGCCTTGCGTAAATTGCGTCAAACTGAATGTGCTTCCAACACATGGAGCGTAGACTAAACACTTTCGCTCTGTCTCCAGCCGCCCCTCTTTGCTGAACAGTAGGGGCGGTCTTTCACATGTTATTTACACTAATACGCTTGTTGCATGTCATTCCGTTGAAAACTTGAAATTATTGGTATATATGGTTCTAAAAGAAAATAAAAGAAAGTATATATATATACAATAATTTTCTGTTCAGTGTTTATGCTAGCGTTGGTTAACCAGTGCCCCTCAGCTAAATGATGAGGACTTTCTGATCAAAATGCTATAAAAATGAGACGAACTTAGATACTGATCGCACAGTTTTAATAAATACAGTTCATTACGAAGGATGCAGTTTCTGGCTGCGTTGCATATATGTTACTTTACAAAGTTTACAATCGCATTTTGCTTAACGCGACTTATGTTAGTCAAGCTTGCAGCTTAGTACTTCTAAATAATCCATACTATGTTACCGAGTTGTACCATCTTAATTGCAACATAACTGCAGTCTTCTGAATAGGTAAAATAGCTGCTACAAGCATCGACTTGACTTTGTTTTGTTAACAAACTCTTGCAGGGCCAAGATGAAAAATTCCTACTGAAATTATATGTCCTACTTACGTTTCATAGGGCAATTTGCTGAGTTAATCTTTTTCTTAGTTTGGTTGTCTTGGAACATTATTATTGCGAATATATTACATGTTTGGACCACAGATGATGCAAAAATGTGGAAAATTTTAAGCAAAATTTTTAATCCGGAATCCCGATTACGGTATGGTTTTTGCCTTTTGCCCGCAACCGAAACACGATTTTCCCGGAACCTGAATCCCGTTACTCCCTGCTTATCACTACCAGTTAGTACTCGTTAAAGATATATATATATCGATGAATGCTGAAAAAACTCCCATAACCGTTCGCGAATAGTATTCTCAACTTTTGCGTACCAAATTCCACCTTTACATTTCGATTCTTTCAACGACTACACACAATAGCGAAGTTTTGTCTTCAAGCCAAAAATGAAATTATGTATGACGTTTGTTTATCCCTACTAATATATTTGAAACAGAGCGAAGGTAGTTGCGACAAAAATTCTTTTTGTCTGTCGGTGCATAGCGCAATTCTTTACCAGATTGAAGGATTTTCGCATTTTTATTAATTCGAGGCGTATTAAAATGTAGCTGTAAATCTAGCGTTTTGAGCTGCTCCCATGATGTCCTAAAATAATTTCTCACAAAACTGACACGAATTGCAGATTTTTTGATTTTGACCTGTTGTGTTACAAACAAACATTTTAGGTTATAGCTTTTGCCAGAAAAATTGATCGAAAATGAGCACCACAATACAAAATACTTTCATGTTGTCAATTTTTTTCAATGCAGCCCTCGATGAGTTGTGTCAAAAATTAAAAATACGCCCTAAAAGTTAAAATTTTCAAAAATGATGTTTTTTCTTAGGCCGAACGATGAACAAACATTTTAGGTTATAACTTTTACCAGAAAAATGGGATCGAAAATGAGAACCACAATACAAAATACTTTCACGATGTCCATTTTTTCAATGCAGCCCTCGATGAGTTGTGTCAAAAATTAAAAATACGCCTTAAAAGTTAAAATTTTCAAAAATAATGATAAGTTTTTTTAGGCCGAACGATGAACAAACATTTTAGGTTATAACTTTTACCAGAAAAATTGGATCGAAAATGAGAACCACAATACAAAATACTTTCATGTTGTCCATTTTTTTCAATGCAGCCCTCGATGAGTTTTTTCTTAGGCCGAATATTGAACAAACATTTTAAGTTATAACTTTTGCCAGAAAAAATAGGATCGAAAATGAGAACCACAATACAAAATACTTTCATGTTGTCCATTTTTTTCAATGCAGCCCTCGATGAGTTGTGTCAAAAATTAAAAATGCACCCTAAAAGTTAAAATTTTCAAAAATAATAAGTTTTATCTTAGGCCGAACGATGAACAAACATTTTAGGTTATAGCTTTTGCCAGAAAAATGGGATCGAAAATGAGAACCACAATACAAAATACTTTCATGTTGTCCATTTTTTCAATGCAGCCCTCGATGAGTTGTGTCTAAAATTAAAAATACACCCTAAAAGTTAAAATTTTCAAAAATGATAAGTTTTTTTAGGCCGAACGATGAACAAACATTTTAGGTTATAACTTTTACCAGAAAAATGGGATCGAAAATGAGAACCACAATACAAAATACTTTCACGATGTCCATTTTTTCAATGCAGCCCTCGATGAGTTGTGTCAAAAATTAAAAATACGCCCTAAAAGTTAAAATTTTCAAAAAGAATGATAAGTTTTTTCTTAGGCCGAACGATGAACAAACATTTTAAGTTATGACTTTTGCCGGAAAAATGGGATCGAAAATGAGAACCACAATACAAAATACTTTCATGTTGTCCATTTTTTTCAATGCAGCGCTCGATGAGTTGTGTCAAAAATTAAAAATACACCCTAAAAGTTAAAATTTTCAAAAATGATAAGTTTTTTCTTAGGCCGAATATTGAACAAACATTTTAGGTTATAACTTTTACCAGAAAAATGGGATCGAAAATGAGAACCACAATACAAAATACTTTCATGTTGTCCATTTTTTTCAATGCAGCCCTCGATGAGTTTTTTCTTAGGCCGAACGATGAACAAACATTTTAAGTTATAACTTTTGCCAGAAAAAATAGGATCGAAAATGAGAACCACAATACAAAATACTTTCATGTTGTCAATTTTTTTCAATGCAGGCCGCGATGAGTTGTGTCAAAAATTAAAAATGCACCCTAAAAGTTAAAATTTTCAAAAATAATAAGTTTTATCTTAGGCCGAACGATGAACAAACATTTTAGGTTATAGCTTTTGCCAGAAAAATGGGATCGAAAATGAGAACCACAATACAAAATACTTTCATGTTGTCCATTTTTTCAATGCAGCCCTCGATGAGTTGTGTCAAAAATTAAAAATGCACCCTAAAAGTTAAAATTTTCAAAAATAATAAGTTTTTTCTTAGGCCGAACGATGAACAAACATTTTATGTTATAACTTTTACCAGAAAAATGGGATCGAAAATGAGAACCACAATACAAAATACTTTCATGATGTCCATTTTTTCAATGCAGCCCTCGATGAGTTGTGTCAAAAATTAAAAATACACCCTAAAAGTTAAAATTTTCTAAAAGAATTATAAGTTTTTTCTTAGGCCGAACGATGAACAAACATTTTAAGTTATGACTTTTGCCAGAAAAATGGGATCGAAAATGAGAACCACAATACAAAATACTTTCATGTTGTCCATTTTTTCAATGCAGCGCTCGATGAGTTGTGTCAAAAATTAAAAATACACCCTAAAAGTTAAAATTTTCAAGAATGATAAGTTTTTTTAGGCCGAACGATGAACAAACATTTTAGGCTTGCCTTTTTTTCAATCCCCTCTGTGGTTTTTCTGCTGCCACAAATTTTTTATAACTTTTACCAGAAAAATGGGATCGAAAATGAGAACCACAATACAAAATACGTTCATGTTGTCCATTTTTTCAATGCAGCCCTCGATAAGTTTTTTCTTAGGACGAACTATGAACAAAGATTTTATGTTATAACTTTTTCCAGAAAAATGGGATCGAAAATGAGAACCACAATACAAAATACTTTCATGTTGTCCATTTTTTCAATGCAGCCCTCGATGAGTTGTGTAAAAAAATCACCCTAAGTTAAAATTTTCAAAAATGCACCTAAAAGTTAAAATTTTCAAAATAATAAGTTTTATATTTAGGCCCAACGATAAACAAACATTTTAGGTTATAACTTTTGCAGAAAAATGTAATAGAAAATAAACCACAATCCCGAAATACTTCTGTTGTAGTTTTGCAAATCCGCCCTCGATGAGTTGTGTGAAATTAAAAATCCCCTAAAGTTTAAAATTTCAAAAATGATAGTTTTTAGGCCGAACGATGAACAACTTTTTGTTATACTTTTTTTTACCAGAAAATTGGATGGAGAAATAAATTTTCACATAAAATCTTCTGTTGTGTTTTAATCCGCCCTCGATGAGTTGTTGTCAAAATTGAAAATCCCCCTAAAGTTAAAGTCAAAAATATAGCGTTTTCTTTGGCCAAACGGTGGACAAAACCTAAGAGTTATACTTTTTGCCAAAAATCGAATCAAAAAAATAAAAACCACAATACAAAAATACTTTCTGTTGTCCTTTTTTTCATGCGTCTCTGAGTTTTTCTTGGCCGAATATTTTGAACAAACGTTTTAGGTTATAAGTTTTTTTCTTAGGCCGAACGATGAACAAACATTTTAGGTTATAACTTTTACCAGAAATACTCTGCAGTTGGAAATGTGTACCCCCATTAACAATATTTTTTCGTTTTGTTTTTTTCATGTAGCCCCCCGTGAGTTTTTTTCTTAGGCCGAACGATGAACAAACATTTTAAGTTATAACTTTTGCCACTTTTGCCAAAAAATAGGATCGAGATGAAAACCACAATACAAAATACTTTCATGTTGTAAAACCACAAATACAAAATACTTTCATGTTGTCAATTTTTTTCAATGCAGCCCTCGAGAGTTGTGCTAAAATTAATGCCCCTAAGTTAATTTTAAATAGAGTTTTATCTTAGGCCGACTATGAGATTTTTCGGCCGAAACGATGAACAAACATTCTAGGTTATAGCTTTTTGCCAGAAAAAAAAAGATATCAAAAAAGAGAACCACAATACAAAATACTTTCATGTTGTCCATTTTTTCAATTCAGACCGCGATGAGTTGTGTCTAAAATTAAAAATGCAGCCTAAAAGTTAAAATTTTCAAAAATAATAAGTTTTTTCTTAGGCCGAACTATGAACAAACATTTTAGGTTATAACTTTTACCAAAAAAATGGATCGAAAATGAGAACCACAATACAAAATACTTTCATGTTGTCCATTTTTCAAATGAAGCCCTCGATGAGTTGTGTCAAAATTAAAAATACGCCCTAAAAGTTAAAATTTTCAAAAATGATAAGTTTTTTTTAGGCCGAACGATGAACAAACATTTTAGGTTATAACTTTTGCCAGAAAAATAATAGAAAAATAAACAAATAAAATATATGTTGTATTTTAAGCGCCTGATGGTTTTTTCTAGGCCGAATATTAAAAGAGATTTGGTTATATTTTCTACCGGGAAAATGGTGATAAAATGATTTCTGTTGTCTTTTTTTCATGCAGCCCTGATGTTTTTTCTTGGCCAATTTATGAAACGTTTTAGTTCTACTACAGAAAAAAATAGGATCGAAAATGAGAAGCCCGCAATACAGAAAATATTAATGTGTGCTTTTCATGCAGCCCTCATGAGTTTTTTCTTTTTTTTTAGGCCGAAATAAGATGAACAAACATTTAAGTTATAACTTTTGCAAATTGGGGATGGGAAGATAAGAAACTCAATACGAATACTTTCTGTTGTCGATTTTTTTTTAATGCAGGCCACATGATTGTGTCAAAAAATTGGAAAATCCGCCCTAAAAGTTTAAATATTATGAGAACCACAATACAAAATACTTTCTGTTGTCCTTTTTTCATGCAGCGCTCGATGAGTTGTGTCAATTAAAAACCCCCTAAAGTTAAAATTTTCAAGAATCGAAAAGTTTTATCTAAGCAAGAACAATGAACAAACATTTTAGGTTATAGTTTTTGCCAGAAAAACTTTTGGGATCCAGAAAAATGGGATCGAAAAAATGAGAACCACAATACAAAATACTTTCATGTTGTCCATTTTTTCAATGCAGCCCTCGATGAGTTGTGTCAAAAATTGGGTTTTTTGATTTTTGCGAAAAAATTTTGTAATTGAAAAGGGGGGAATGTTTTAATAAAAAAAAATACGCCCTAAAAGTTAAAATTTTCAAAAAAATGATAAGTTTTTTCTTAGGCCGAACGATGAACAAACATTTTAAGTTATAACTTTTCTTTTGCCAGAAAAATGGGATCGAAAAATGAGAACCACAATACAAAATACTTTCATGTTGTCCATTTTTTTCAATGCAGCCCTCGATGAGTTGTGTCAAAAATTAAAAATACACCCTAAAAGTTAAAATTTTCAAAAATGATAAGTTTTTTTCTTAGGCCGAACGATGAACAAACATTTTAGGTTATAACTTTTACCAGAAAAATGGGATCGAAAATGAGTACCACAATACAAAATACGTTCATGTTGTCCATTTTTTCAATGCAGCCCTCGATGAGTTTTGTGGTGTTGGGGGGGGGGTTGTTGTTTTTTGGGGTGCCAAAAATTAAAAATACGCCCTAAAAGTTAAAATTTTCCAAAAATGATAAGTTTTTTCTTAGTCAGAACTATGAAAAAAAATTTTAAGTTATAACTTTTGCCAGAAAAAATATGATCGAAAATGAGAACCACAATACAAAATACTTTCATGATGTCCATTTTTTCAATGCAGCCCTCGATGAGTTGTGTCAAAAATTAAAAATACACCCTAAAAGTTAAAATTTTCAAAAATGATAATTTTTTTATTATTACGAACGATTAAAAAACATTTTATTTTATAACTTTTGCCAGAAAAAATAGGATCGAAAATGAGAACCGCAATACAAAATACTTTCATGTTGTCAATTTTTTTCAATGCAGGCCGCGATGAGTTGTGTCAAAAATTAAAAATGCACCCTAAAAGTTAAAATTTTCAAAAATAATAAGTTTTTTCTTAGGCCGAACGATGAACAAACATTTTAGGTTATAACTTTTACCAGAAAAATGGGATCGAAAATGAGAACCACAATACAAAATACCTTCATGTTGTCCATTTTTTTCAATGCAGCCCTCGATGAGTTGTGTCAAAAATTGAAAATACACCCTAAAAGTTAAAATTTTCAAAAATAATAAGTTTTTTCTTAGGCCGAACGATGAACAAACATTTTAGGTTATAACTTTTACCAGAAAAATGGGATCGAAAATGAGAACCACAATACAAAATACTTTCATGTTGTCCATTTTTTTCAATGCAGCCCTCGATGAGTTGTGTCAAAAATTAAAAATACGCCCTAAAAGTTAAAATTTTCAAAAATGATAAGTTTTTTCTTAGGCCGAACGATGAACAAACATTTTAGGTTATAACTTTTACCAGAAAAATGGGATCGAAAATGAGAACCACAATACGAAATACCTTCATGTTGTCCATTTTTTTCAATGCAGCCCTCGATGAGTTGTTTAAAAAAATAAAAATACGCCCTAAAAGTTAAAATTTTCAAAAACTGATAAGTTTTTTCTTAGGCCGAACGATGAACAAACATTTTAGGTTATAACTTTTACCAGAAAAATGGGATCGAAAATGAGAAACACAATACTAAATACCTTCATGTTGTCCATTTTTTTCAATGCAGCCCTCGATGAGTTGTGTCAAAAATTAAATATACGCCCTAAAAGTTAAAATTTTCAAAATGATAAGTTTTGTTTCTTAGGCCGAACGAATAACAAACATTTAAGGTTATAACTTTTACCAAAAAAAATAGGATCGAAAATGAGAACCACAATACAAAATACCTTCATGTTGTCCTTTTAAATGCAGCCCTCGACTAATTGTGCTCAAAAATTGAGAAGTACACCCAAAAGTTAAAATTTTCAAAAGTTAAACCTAATGATGAACAAACATTTTAGGTTATAACTTTTACCAGAAAAATGGGATCGAAAATGAGAACCACAATACAAAATACCTTCATGTTGTCCATTTTCTTTCAATGCAGCCCTCGATGAGTTGTGTCAAAAATTAAAAATACGCCTAAAAGTTAAAATTTTCAAAAATGATAAGTTTTTTCTTAGGCCGAACTAAATAACAAACATTTTAGGTTATAACTTTTACCAGAAAGGATGGGATCGAAAATGAGAACCACAATACAAAATACCTTCATGTTGTCCATTTTTTTCAATGCAGCCCTCGATGAGTTGTGTCAAAAATTAAAAATACGCCCTAAAAGTTAAAATTTTCAAAAATGATAAGTTTTTTCTTAGGCCGAACGATGAACAAACATTTTAGGTTATAACTTTTACCAGAAAAAATGGGATCAAAAATGAGAACCACAATACAAAATACCTTCATGTTGTCCATTTTTTTCAATGCAGCCCTCGATGAGTTGTGTCAAAAATTAAAAATACGCCCTAAAAGTTAAAATTTTCAAAAATGATAAGTTTTTTCTTAGGCCGAACGATGAACAAACATTTTAGGTTATAACTTTTACCAGAAAAATGGGATCGAAAATGAGAACCACAATACAAAATACTTTCATGTTGTCCATTTTTTCAATGCAGCCCTCGATGAGTTGTGTCAAAAATTAAAAATACGCCCTAAAAGTTAAAATTTTCAAAAATGATAAGTTTTTTCTTAGGCCGAACGATGAACAAACATTTTAGGTTATAACTTTTACCAGAAAAATGGGATCGAAAATGAGAACCACAATACAAAATACCTTCATGTTGTCCATTTTTTTCAATGCAGCCCTCGATGAGTTGTGTCAAAAATTAAAAATACGCCCTAAAAGTTAAAATTTTCAAAAATGATAAGTTTTTTCTTAGGCCGAACGATGAACAAACATTTTAGGTTATAACTTTTACCAGAAAAATGGGATCGAAAATGAGAACCACAATACAAAATACCTTCATGTTGTCCATTTTTTTCAATGCAGCCCTCGATGAGTTGTGTCAAAAATTAAAAATACGCCCTAAAAGTTAAAATTTTCAAAATGATAAGTTTTTTCTTAGGCCGAACGATGAACAAACATTTTAGGTTATAACTTTTACCAGAAAAATGGGATCGAAAATGAGAACCACAATACGAAATACTTTCATGTTGTCCATTTTTTTCAATGCAGCCCTCGATGAGTTGTGTCAAAAATTAAAAATACGCCCTAACAGTTAAAATTTTCAAAATTTGATAAAATAAGTTTTCTTAGGGCAAACGATGAAATTATAGGATTATTTGAATTGTTAAACACGTTGATTTCATTGTTTTAACTTCTTACTTATTGGATATACTGTTATATAACATTGTTGCACTGTGTCTGAGCAAAATTTGCTAATTTTGGCACCAAGAGTGACAAATTTTGCCACTTTTCCAACATGGATATATGTAGCTCATGAGAACGTGTCTAAAGGGTTTCGGGGATGCTGAATACAATAAGATCAATTCTATTTGCGTGGTATGTATCAAGTGAGGCAAATGTTGGTGGATATATAGTGTAAAAACTACTCTGAAAAATATTATAAAAATCTGTGATTTAATTTCAAAAGTTTTCGTGTTTTTGGTCATTGCAATAAGAAACAAAAGGGCATACGTTATTGATATTACAATGACCGTAGCTTTGTCATTAAATTGTTGTCGATTGTCTGGAACATCAACATGATCATTAATCGCAGAGCAGCTACCCTTTCTTCCCCGCTTTGCCAGTTGCTAGTATACAGTATATGTATATTATACAAAACAAGTACTCCCAATATATATTTCAAACCTCAATTTAATGAATCACTAATCAACCACTAAGCCGCTTCCGTATCTTTCTCGTCCAATTGCCCTAAACGTGTGCCTAAAAATTATTTCAATCCTCACTTTAATGAATCACAAACCAAATACTACGTAAGCCGTTTCCGTATCTTTCTCGTCCCAATGCCCTAAACATGTGCCCCATAAATTATTTCAAACCCCAATTTAATGAATCACTAAATAATCACTAAGCCGTTTCCGCATCTTTCTCGTCCTAATGCCCTAAACATGTGCCCCATAAATTATTTCAAATCCCAATTTAATGAATTATATACTAAATAACCTCTAAGCCGTTTCCGCATGTTTCTCGTCCTAATGCCCTAACCGCGTGCCCAAAAAAATTATTTCAATCATCAGTTTAATGAATCACAAATCAAATACTACGTAAGCCGTTTCCGTATCTTTCTCGTCCCAATGCCCTAAACATGTGCCCCATAAATTATTTCAAACCCCAATTTAATGAATTATATACTAAATAACCTCTAAGCGGTTTCCGCATGTTTCTCGTCCTAATGCCCTAACCGTGTGCCCAAAAAATTATTTCAATCCTGAGTTTAATGGATCACAAATCAAATACTACGTAAGCCGTTTCCGCACCTTTCTCGTCCTAATGCCCTAACCGCGTGCCCAAAAATTATTTCAACCCTCAATTTAAAGAAACTCTACTCAGCCACCAAGCCTTTCCGCACCTTTCTCGTTCCGATGCCGTAAACATGACGAAACTTCGATATTCGTACACCGCGAAAATTGTTATTTCGCAACATTTCATGATGACCCGAAGGGCTGTTGTAGCCCCTGCAGCTGTTACTGCTCCCTGGTCCTTTTTTCGACGCACCGGCACTTCCGAATCCTCCTCCGATACCGACTAGTGTAGTCGCCGAACGCCTGGGCCGAGCAGGCGATTTCCACGATGCTGAAGATGTTGATTTCGTTGACATGACTTGTGAAAGCTTTGTTACCAAAAATCGTTTGTCTTTTATTAAAATGACACGTAAATTGCACGGATTGGCCACTGAGAAAGGTTGGTAATAATTACGGTGAGATCTACAAGAACATACATTACATTTACTATTATACGTCCTTGTAAAAATAAAACGATGCAACACAATTTTGCGTCTGAAAATTTTATTCTCCGCTATTTCTAAGTTAATCATGTACCATTAAATTTTACCTGCATCACCTGTCTACAGCAATATGAGGATGGATAGCTATTTTGACACAAATCACTTATCGAAACTCAAATCAAAATCATATTAAAATTGTTATGGTACTGAAATTTTTTTGTGAAATACGAGACATACAAATTTCAGATCATGTCAAGTTTTCCCAACTATAACAGAGGTACCATAATAGAAAAAATGTAAAGTTTAACTGTGGGCCCAAGCTAAGCTTAGACTGCCTTCGACTTAGGCTCAGACCTAGCCTTAGAGATAAAACATAACGATTGACGAAAAAACTTCACATGATACGCTATGGTGAGAAAAATTTAACTTGATGCTAAATTTCTTTATGGGTTTGTGTAGGAGACAAACCGCTTCCGTAGACATTTTTTACGTTGCGCATAACACATCCGTTAAAAGTAGGTCTTCTCGAAAAAATGTAACACGGCGGCGCTCGTATATTATGCTGTCTTTGAATTAACGGCATCAAATCAACGATAGCTGACTTTGCTGAATAGTTCAGGGTTTGCCCGTTAACGGATGCGAGACGTCGCGGTCGTTTTAACCTTTCAGGCTTATGACCAACATTGTACAACAAACATGGCGGGGTCAGAGCCGACTCGCCCAGAACATAGGAATAGGTCATGTTTATGAACAGTAATATTAGTCATAAGACTGAAAGGGGTAAACTATAGGAAACCTTGAGTGAAACTTATTTCAGTAGTCGAATATCATCAACTCTCACGGCCAAAATGATTCTTTCATATACTTTAGAGAAAAATTATAGTGTGCTTCATAGCCGCATTGTTGGTGGTGTGCTGATTGAAATGAGAAGCTGCCATGTTTCAACTACGTGAAACAAATCCAATTTCTATCTAATTAATCCCAGATATTTTTAATCTAGGGTATATAAACAAAGCAGGGCCAATAAAAATTACTACTAACGAGAAACAGAGCGTGGCCAGTCGGATCTCAATTCCGAGATTACCTACAAATTGCATAGTTTTATCCGTTTTTCAAAGACACCGCAAGCCAACAAAACAATTGAGTAGATGTAACGTTACGACCATTTCATCGCAGATTAAAATCATAATTACTGTAACATGTAACAAAAAAACTCACCACACAACAAAATACGATAATACTGGCAAGCAACGCTGATATTAATCGGTCAATGAAAGCCAATCTCATTGACAGCCCCTGAGATGTAGCAGAAACACTACAACAGCTATCGCATCCACCAACTGCACACCTCACCCATGACTGATTATTGCGAGTAATGAATCAATTATTATTAGTAACTCTTAGTTCATTCGAGTCCAGCTATCAGCACCGACAACGTTCCAACAGTGATTGCTCGCTCGTTGTTGTGAAACGCGGGGATATTAGGCAATGCGGTTGACGCATGAAGTCAAAGTGAGTGCTGCCGTTTGTAGGCAAACAACTGGATACGGAATATTTATTACTTTCCTGTTCGCAAAACACACCGTTCATTCGTCGAACAGACTACAGCGCTACCATGCAATAGTCATATTGCTCCAGCTGTTTGTCATAAATACAAGAGATTATTTGAGATTCCACATTAATAACGTACGAGCAGTTTTACTAATCAATATTATATATTATTTACGTTATATAGCATTTGCGAATCAAATTGATGGAATAATTTTGTATATAAATTACGGAAACTAATATATAAATCTAATATTATCGTCTTAAAGTTGATTGCACGTGAAAAAAATGCAGTCAAAATGCATCAACCACATAAATAATCGAAACGCTAAGTCTAAATTTATTATTATCTAAGTTACACAATGCAAAAACAAGTCATATACTAGATGCTTCCCTAGGACCGTCAGGTATACAACGGAAGTTCTGTTTTATAAACTGTCAGAAATATGTGCATTGCAGCGTTTTTTGAAAATTTAACACGCACTCGGGATGAAAAAAAATTGCATAGGATATACACAGACGCACGCATTATACAATTATCGCAAAATCGAAGCAAACCTAGCCATTATGACAGTTTATAGCAAAACTGTGTTTATGGTTTCTTCCCCATTGACCCTTTCATCTGAAGAGATACACGGACGATGGATGACATTATTACCGCATGGACCGATATAACCGAAATATTTATAAGAGTTATTACACGGTTATACATGGCACTTGCTATTTTCTCTAATTAGCTTGATTTATCAAGTTTTAAAGTTTGAACCAATATTGCTCAAATGATACCAAAATGACCCCAAAGTTTACATGCGCAGTGTAAATAGTGGTCGGATCGGTTCAACTTTAATACAAAGCAGCACCTATGAGAAATGTAAAATTTTAATGATTTCAGGCCACAATATTCATATTTGAATAATTCAATAAGTGTTGTGGAGTTGTTGTTTGTGGGAGATATATGTTACTACAAAGCAGCACCTATGAGAAACGTAAAATTTTAAAGATTTCAGGCCACAATATTCATATTTGAATAATTCAATAAGTGTTGTGGAGTTGTTGTTTGTGGGAGATATATGTTACTACAAAGCAGCACCTATGAGAAACGTAAAATTTTAAAGATTTCAGGCCACAATATTAATAGTTGAATTATACAATAAGTGTTGTATGAAATTTGTTTGTGGGAGATATATGTTACTACAAAGCAGCACCTATGAGAAACGTAAAATTTTAAAGATTTCAGGCCACAATATTCATATTTGAATAATTCAATAAGTGTTGTGGAGTTGTTGTTTGTGGGAGATATATGTTACTACAAAGCAGCACCTATGAGAAACGTAAAATTTTAAAGATTTCAGGCCACAATTTTCATATTTTAATTTACATAGGATTTATACGACCCGAAGGTAATTAATTGTGATATTGTTCTGCTCCTCCTCCTATGTCACACTTTCAGATATATAGAAAATTCCTGAAAATTTTATATTTTACATAGGATTACTGGGTACAAAATGGATTGCCCTAGGACTAATTTGACCCTTTAAATCCAATGAAAATGTCAAATTTGTGCTCGGAGGTTCGGGTAATGAGCTATGGGGTCAGGGTACCCTCAGAAGAGCACCACTCCATATATGAGTCTGGGGAATCCAAAAAATCAAAAAAATGAAGTTAGCCTCATACAGTATAAATTCCTCCCCGGCGTGTCACCACGGTGTCCCAGCTAGTTATTCTATAATGCAAAACTTCACCGAATAAACGTACGTAGATATTAAATTTATGTGTGCTGTTAAAAATGATAGGGGTTATTTCACGAAACCATGTCATTTTAGTCGGGGGGGGGGGGGGGCTAAAACGGCACTTTTTTGCCCATACCACCAGTCTTTTGTAAGGAAATTTAATGTCGCTGTGAGATGTAGTAATAGCATATCCGACGATCATAACGAGGTATGGTGGACCTCTGTACCCCAAACATAGCAGGAGCCAGAGGCCCTCAACCCGGGTTGGTCAAATGAAGCCAAAAATACATGTCCTAATATAAACGTTCGCCGTATCGCTAGCACGTGATACATATATGTGTTTTTCATTTCACTGTGATCCATTGGTATTTGCTAATTTTTCCGGAAAAACTTGGGAGTAAGCATCGACACTGAAGCTGACGTCAAGCTTCCGAAAATTTTTTCGTGACATGTAGCCCCCCCGACCAAGGTCAAATCTGGCAGCTTTCAGACGCTGGTAAATAACGTAAAAGTGCACTAGCGCCAAAAATGCTATATAACGGTAATCGCAATCAGTACAGGTGTTATTGAAAAAAAAGAATATCAGCGTCTGTCCATGTGTTATTTCATTATGAGGTCGAAGGTCATAAAATGCCAAAAATGGGGTATGCAAAATGTAGCCCCCCCGACCTGACCAAACATAAATTTAAAAAAGCCAAATTTAGCATACAGTCTTACAATAGGCCGGATATAAACATAGTAAAGCCCCACTAGAATCGACCCATCTATTAAAAATTTTTAATGAAAATGTAGCCCCCCCCGACCGCATGTATAATAAAAGTAATCGAATGTCGCAAGAATCATATTAGTATATAAGTTCAACATCATTGCACTATGATATGGGGCCGTGCTGTTAACTGGGCAGCTAGGAAACCCTTCTGCCTGCCCCCACATCTATTACACGCATTGTCCTTGGTATCATCACTTAAATGTAAACTGGTCATAGATCTATTGTATTTGTTTTACACCAGCTTACATCTAGAATGTATAGAAGTAGCTAAAGTTTGGCGCGTTGCATGTTGTAGGAAGCTGTACCCCCCCGACCTGAGGTGTAGCCCCCCCCCCGACCTGAGGTGTAGCCCCCCCCGACTCAACATATCGGGGTGCCATTTTTTACGAGGCCTAATGATCTGCCTGAAATTTTTTCTCAGACGTCCCCCGCTCATGGTTGGTTTGTGAGCATAAAATGGTATCTGTAGGTGCTGTCTCCGTTACGCTAGAAAAACTTCTGCGACGGGCTTGTTCTAAATTGGTCGATTTTAACCCCAATAATGCCCTAGCAACATCAATTTTAGGTCGCAAGTGCTCCAAATGGCTTGACTAGGACCATTTTGGATGGACTTGCATAAAAACAGACCATGGTTCGCGTGTCACTCCGTCAACACTACAGAATAATGACTTATTTCGGATTAAAATTTGACCCCCAGGGGGGCCCTTTCCAACCCCTGTAGCATGTTTCAGGTAGCTCGTTTTGCATAAAGACCTCGATATTCGAAAAATTCAGGGTTTTTTACATCGGAAGGGGTCTAGACACTGTACATTCGAAAACGTTTCATTTTGGCTTCAAAAAGTGGTGTTTCAAAAGTACATGGGTTCGTGAAATGACCCATAGTTGAATTCAGGTGTAATGACTGAAATGAGTGTAGCGAAGAATTCTCACTTGCCAGAGTGGTAAAGTTCGACGGTGTCCGTTTCTTGGCTTTTAGGATGACACACATAACTCACATCTGACTGGGCCGATTGACTCGCGCGATACTTCATGTTAAAGTTTAACCCTTACCCGCATACAATCACACGTGTGTGATAGTGTACGTTACGACGCGATGGACATACTGAGTTTGTCGCGTGACGCGCGTTTGCACGTGCGTTTTTGTTACCTCGCCTTGTGAGGTTCCTTAAGCAACCGAGCAGCAGCTTCAAAATAGCGTAGTGGCTAACGTACAAGGCCCTTATGGAAACGATGTATATAGGTACAGTCCGCCGTCGCGGCAAATGTAGACTCAACATTGCATAAAATACACAATAATTCACGCGGGAAATGGGTAAAATCTTTATTTTGTGTTCTTTCGTGAGAAACGAAATTGGGCACCAACTTTTTGCAAATGCACCCTTGAGATCCAAAATATGCACACTAAGAGGATCTCCGCGACCCCTGAAGCCATATGCGTTTTATAGGCCTCATTGTTAACTGCAATTCACTCACTAGATGACTGGAAATGATTTATTGCTATTGTAGTTGTATAGCCTGCAGGGTTTGGGTCAAATTCGGAATGGACCTATGAGATCTTTAATACAAGAAAACAGCGTTATTTCCGCAATCGCAGAACAACTAATCCTCTGTGTAGCTGCATATCGTAAGTCAACAGGCGGCTATATCTCCTCAAATACTTAAGCAACTCGTCTGATATTCTATTTGAGTAATTTTGGAAGCTGATGCTTAGTATAGTTGCGTACGTCTTTCTAATATTCAACTGGCTTCTCCAAACTACCAAAACTATACCTGGGGATATGATTTGGGGTGTCCCGTATTCCAACACTGGAGGTGCTGAAAACACCTGGGGACGATTCCCCCTAGGTGGGCCATGAAGTTCTCGGCTGTCAAAAAATATGTGTAATTTAACGACAAGCTGCAATAACGGATACGATACAGGTAAAAACATTAGGTTATTTTTGTCTCACAGGGAAAATTTTGGGTATTTTACGTGAGCGAATTTAGGTGCGTACAACTGGGTTGTTCTTTTGTCAGTCAGTTCACGATCGTAAAAGCGATGAACGCGAACAAATCACGATTTTCCCTTATGTACACGTACATCATTTGCGATGCAGCAACGCGTAGGCGCTGTTCGCGGTCACTATTTTGCGATTTGGAATAACATTGTACTAGCCACGTACAAGTTAAAAAGCGATTACCAAACGCTTTTTCTCCTGTGCTATAATGCGGCGTTCACGGTATAATGTCCCCAACGTTTGGAATCTATGTACCCCTCACAGTATCAGACACACTGTTGACAACAGGGTGTATTAGACACCCCCATGTTTTTAATAAGTTTTTTCAACGGTAGCTAGTTACGCGTATTACCACTTGCCGACAGTGTCAGGCACACCGTGTCTTCTGACAGCTTTATTGACAGTGTTCGGAATTATTTGAGCAATGTTCATATGGGCTAGATACAAATATCGAGAATTTAGGAAAAACTCCACAGGACAGTTGACTAATGAACCGCATTAGCTACAGACGGTGTCCATTATAGTTAATTCGCGCCAAATTGGTAGCTAAGGGTGTGTACGACACTGTCTAGAAAAAATTTAGTAGCTAAGGGTATGTCGCACACCCTCGGTATTTGATTTACAGTATTGGTGTCACCCTGACTGTCTATACGGTAGGGTCGCGACTACAGGGGCTCAAAAGTTCCAAACAGCGGGGACATTATAACGTGAACGCCGCATAATATACAAATAGACCACGACGATTACTGACTGAAACACATTGTCATTTGATAAACGCGGATAAACGTTAGAAATGGACAAAATGACATTTTGCCATTGGTATTCGCATGTTTGTGAACGCGAATTTCTGAGCGAACCAATTTGTGATTTTGACAAAGAACAATTATTATTTTGAACTATGCACATAACCTGTATTTGCACATTTTAAGTAAAAAATTAGCATATTTTTAGGATAGCAGTGAAACATTCGATAATTTTAGTTGCGCAGAGAAGTACCTGGGGTGATGAACTGAGGGAAGACAAAATTTACCAGCGGGAAGCTAAAGTCTACCTGGGACATTAAATGGAGTAACCTTGGGAGATGTTAGTATACTTGGATGCCCTCTCACTCTAGTTGGAGATGCCAGTGCACACTCATTCAGAACTCAAAGCCTTAGCGGTGCGACAACCTAATAGTTTATGGTGAATTATTCCATTATAGTATGAGACCAATAGTTGCACAAACGATTCGATAATGTTGAACAAAATAAAATGTACGGTTTAGAAGGTCCCACAATAATTAGATCAAAATGTGTTGCATTAGACGAATAATCTGGCCATTTTCTTGATTCGCTATTCGTACGTCACATAAAGTTGGTAGCCTGCCGTCAGTCATTGCTTTAGTGTTCCAAAATCATGTTATTACGAATTTTGTTTTATTTTGAGGCTAGCGAGCAACGGTTCAATTACTATGATGAGGGCAGTACCAATACCTCGCGAAAGAAAACCAATAAAATGTTGCTAGTCGGCTAGATCAGTGATTGCTTTGACTTTCCAAAATCATGAGATGACGAATTTTACATGATTTTGATAAAAAGCCAATCACGGCGTACGTCTTAATGTTTGCACCGCAGCTATCTAAATTTAGTGCTAAACGTACAATAATTTACTCAACAATGCTACAAATACACTCAAACATGAACTGTGATTTGTAAAGAATAATGCTACCAAGCGGGACACATTCTTCAACCTCCAATTTTATTGCGTTTATATATCGAAAACAAATTTACCCACACCTTAAAGCAAAACTGAATCTAGTATTAAAATATCGTCTTGAAGCCGCCATTACAATATAGAAAACCTTCATATTTCCAAGCGCCATAAGCTACAAACCTCAGATTTCGCCCGTTTATTATTATCCAAAATCAAGGAAAAATTACTGGTCCCACGAATATTTTGTTTCCCAGTTTATGAGAAAGGAAAACCCCGGTTAAATGCCAGCAACGCACACGGTGCAGAACCAAATTTGAACTCACTCACACACAAAAAATATAAATAACAATTATTATAATATTTTGTGGAACGAAATGTCATGGGAACACAACGGAGTGGGCAACACAGAGATGTGAAAATGCCAAAATATTAATAAAACCACGTTTTCCTGTGGGAACACACAGAAATCGGTTCGCAAACGACAACCAACCATTACTCCAAATTGTTTGCTATGCCAGAGTATGGGCTAAGCCCCGAATAGAAGGAAACAGTCTGTGGATCTAAGGATTGCAGTTGAAAAAGTGCTACTTATTCAGTAAAACTGCCGGGTTACAGCGTATTTGTAAGCCAACAAAACAACGCCAATTTAACGTTTAGGGGCGGAACTGAAATCCATACTATACCGCTCTCGATATTACTGTATGCCTAAGTCTCCCAAAGTTGACAAGGGCCAGAAAAGCAATATCCAAATTCCGACTCGATATCTTTACATTCCGTTCCACTTTTTGGTACAGTTTATAGTCCAATCCAAAAAAATTTCGACGCGGACTGCCATTTAATACGTCTACATTAGAAAAAATACTCATCATCACATTTAAATATAAAACTTGTGTGTAGGCCAAATTAGCAAATAAAATATGACCAATATTAATAATTTAGCTCCGCAATTCTAGCCTGTCCTCAAATATTTAAGTAATTTTAATTTTTGTGAAAAAAATTTACTATCAGACAATTTAGATAATGCTTTGCTAAACAAACTGAGTTTGATAGACATTATTTCAAATGTAACTATAAGATTTGTGAAACATTTAGCCAGAACTAGTTTTTCAACCTCTATGAAATGTGTTTTTTATACCATGTTACAAACTGTAGCTAATTTATGTTTCATACTTTTAAGATGTCCAGCAATGACTTTTAGAGTGAATTCCCCTTTCGGCGTTTCCAAAACCACAGTAAATCTATAAAATTGCTTGCCTTACAATATAATATTCCGACTAGCTTACTTTATTGTGAGCTAAAAGTTTAGAAATGGCTGGCATTTATGACACACAAGAAGACGGGCGCCAAGTAAATTGAAATATGCACTAGTCTAATTCATGCTACCGGCTATTTAAATATTAATAATGTGGACGACAACTATCGACATATGTATAGTAGGCCAGTAATCGACGCTAAAATTAACAAAACCAGAGAAACACCCAAAAAATAGTTCTAAACCGACACGGTAAAAGCTAACTGGAACGCGGAATAGTGATAGGCCATTGTCAACGTACTAAAAGCCTACCAACTCACATCAAAGCTTCGTAAAAAAACGCTCCGCAAATTTTTAACAGCTATAGCCCTTTCTTAACATACTAAGTACACATCATATCATGCTTCGTGAAAAATGCTCCGCAAACTTAAACAGCTACAGCCCCACTCTCCCATGTTTGTTTACACTGAGTGAGATTCCAATCCCTCATAAACAGTCGCGTAATTTCGCGGAACCCAGCAGGAAGTCTTTATGAGGAAACACGAGACATGAACTGTAACCAAATATGTCTTGACTAGTCAACCCAGTGACAAACCAAAAACATACATCCAAAATAAGCACTATTCCTACCCGATGAAACCTGCCAACAGATATTTAAAAACACAAAAAAGTAACTGTCTTTGTTCAAAACATTGCTCCTCGTTCGCAATGGCAATCAACTATATTACCTAAGTATATATATATTCCACCAACCCAAGTTCGCCAAAAACACTATAAATATTTCACGGGCCATGCGAAACACAACGAATATAAAATTTATTCCATTACAAGTAGAATTTAATAACAAACACAACATTGTTGTTCAATGTAAATTTTAAAGGCGAAACTGAAACACCATGCAGTTAGTTATTCTCGATATGTATACTAAGCATAAGTAAATGTCAATGTTATATGAGCCTAGTCAGTCGGGGTTGCCCGACTTCCCCCGCCCTAAGCCAATTTTTAAGATCCAGCCATTAATGGTGACATGGACCCGTCAAAAAAAAGCTGCGCCATAGCGTTCGCACAGTATTTCAGATTAGGAAGCACATGAACCCAAATTTGGCATAGAATTAGGCAGCTAATCACTAATGCGTAAGTCCAAATTTACGTGCGTACACCAAGGCGATTCCTTTGTCAAAATCACGAAGTGATTCACACAACAATTTGCATTCACATTTATGGCATTGGTGTTCTCATTTTTGTGAATACTGACAGGGGCTCTGCGATGTGTGAATAGAATTTGTTTTCGCGCATTTGTCCATTTGGCACGTTTTTATTCAGACAGCCATGTTCTCAAACTATTTATGTATTATACCAATAAGAGAAAATGATTGGTAATCGTGTGTGCGGCTTGCAAAATAGTAACCGCGAACAGCACCTACGCGTTGCTGCTGCGCAGATGGTGTACGTGTGCAAAAGGAAAAATTTAGATTTGTTCGCTTTCATCACTTTGAACTGACTTGAACGAACAACCCAGGTGTACGCACCTAAAGTGGACTCACGCGTAAATCAAGTGGCATTGGAACATAATAGTATGAAATTACGTTTGGACAATATACAGCTACTAGCTAAGCCTATCATATAGCACTAGGGACTTATGGTCCAGTGTTGGAGTTTTGCGCATATGATTTGAGCAGCACATTTCGCGCTATATGAAGCTCTTTTGAACACTTTATGATCATTGAAGTTTTTATGTAGCAACCGCTGTAACAACCCACCCCATGTTGTATTACAATTTCGCTATGCAAAAAGAGCCCCGTCTAACCCATATTGCTTGATAGATTGTAATGATACGGCTCAAGGCTCCATTTAAAGCGTCTGCAGACCCAAACCTAGAGTATTGGTATACCGTATCAATGTTTTACAAGCAGCTACAGTCAGACAGAATTAACTGCACACGCGCGCAAATGCGTTTAAACGTGTGAGTGCATGCGTGTAAGCGCACACGCACTCACACTCGTTCAAACGCACACGCACACATATTTAAACACGCTCACGAATGCAAATCGTTTAAGCGCGAAAGTACGCAAAAGTGTTTAAACGTACCTACACGCAAATGCAGTTGGTTCTGTGAGACTGTATAAATTGGCAACCAAAATGTTCTCAGGTATAGATCCGCGGATTCCATGTGCTCATTTAAAACACTTTTTTTCAAACACTACAACAAAGATAACCACATTGTAGTCACATACACCTATACAAAGAAAATATCAATCGCTTTACATATATGCCGATATACAATCACGGCCAGAAATAAATGCAAAATAATCGATCGAAATGTCGATCGATGTCGATTTTCGCGCAATTAGATAAATTTCAAAATTTCGATTAAACGAAATCTCGTTCGATTGCGAATAAACCAGATTTCGATTGGACTTCTTTCTAACCGCGACTTCAGTTCCTTTTCGTTGGTTTTACGCAGATAACCACAATTTTCGTGCATTCTCTTTCCTCAAATGCATAAAAATGCCAGTCTTATTCATCTTTGCTGATTTTACGGAAATAACCATAGTTTTTCTACAATTGAAATTTTTAGGGATCCATTTTAAAACCCGCGCATTACTCGTGTACCTTGAAATTTTTGTAAACTGCTCGTTGCTCGCTCGCTTGTTAGGCGTCAGTCAAAATTACGTCGAGTGCTGTACGTATGCCCAAACCTAGACTTAGGGTACCATCGTAACAGTGCGCCGTTTTAGCTACCGTCATACAGCTTCCATCATTCTACACAATCGCCCTATTATAATTCACATATCGGTTGTGAATAAATCCTGAAAGTCCGTCCGAATTATAAACGATCCGTTTAATTTATATTTCTTATGAAGATCATTATTGTGAAGAAACAATGTTTTGCTTGTTTTCCAATGAAATTTCCAATATATGACACCACAATATGTATGCAAAATTCTTTTTACTTTTAAGTCAGCGAATTTCCTATATCTTGACGAAAACCCGACAAATTTTTCCATACGGTGCTAAAAACCTATAAGTATATTGGAGAAGCCACTTATGGATCCATCTTGAAGCTACGCCGTGATATTCAACACTCACAATAAAGTTCTTGGCACCTATTTAGCCAATCATTTTAAAGGACTGCCCGAAGGGAGCTGCGGTTATGAACAGCAGTGGTGGCAGAGACTAAGTCAAAAACATTCTACCAGCGTCATTATTTTGATTAGTCCCACTCGGTATATTCAAAGCATGACAGTTCCGCCAATTCCCAATGCTAGATTCACAAATTCGCTACCTTCCACATTCTTCCAACCACGCCTGAACCTCGGCCTGGCCTGCTTTTTCATTTTTAAGATATTCAATGTACGAATTTCGGATCACTGCGAACGCCTCCCGGGTCGCATAAGGAAGCCCAGTGATGGGGTCGCGATAACGCGCCGGCATGCCTGTCACAACACAATAAGCTGGCAGTGTAGGCCGCAGACGTTTACGGCCCGCGTTTGAAGCTAAATTCGGACAAATCCGCTCAAAAGTCGCCGAATCCGAAAACGTAATAAACGTCCGCGAATGTTTTACTTCAATACTGCTACCGCTATTACTGTTCGAAATAACTGCCAAACACGATTGATCTCGTTGCTGATCACTAGACGTCAAGGGATCACCAGGTCTTGCACTAATCACATGGTTCCTACCGCTATCGGTTTCATCAGGATTTTTAACAGATGGATGGCTGTTGTTGGTCGAACATTCTGGATCTGGGAAAACCAAAGATCCAATCTGATGAGTGAGAGCGGATGGGGTTGAAAGCATTGTAGAATCAGGCGGTGCCGCGTGGGTGCTGAGCGAACATTCAGCGGCTCTGCAAAATGTACAAAACATGTAACTATGCCTATATAAGCACTCAGAAGTTAAATGACCCATACATACATTCTTTAGGAAACAGCAGAAGTTTGCCAGCTCGAGTAGGCTTTTAAGGAAACTCGATTGCAAAAACTTCTTCACTGAACCCAAAATTCAACAGAAATACAACCACAAACTGGTATATTAAAGCAAAAATACACTCGTGCTCGTGTTGACTTTTCTGCGGTTAAGGAAATACTTGGGTTTTAGCAATGTTTTGGTAACATTGTGGTAAACTTTTAACACGTATATACAGTGTGTATAGTAGGAATTTCAATATATTTTGATCAAGAGTAATCACAAAGTAATGCATATCAATATGGAAAAGGGACGAGGTATTTTAAATCAGAGTCGTGGCTTTGTTCAACGCTGCACAGTCACGGCGATTTCGATCAAACGAAATTTCATTAAACGAATTTAAACAAAATCTCGATCGATTGAAATAGTTTTCGATTGCACTCATTTTCGAAAGCGACTGTCAATTTGGGACGTAAAATACATGGAACTTTAGAATCTGAGGTACGAAATTAGTTAACTACGTCGGGAAATAACGGAAATAAACCAAATTAAGCTACTTGGATCAATGACCTGGCTCGACGTTTATTTCAAGCACAGATAGCCCAAACGACTCACAACATTAATTTATGTACAACAATTTCAGATTGAAACTTGAATCAAATCAGTTCTCTACGGCAGAATCAGAGTTACTGTGTAATTCCTTAACATTGGTTAAAATAACATTTCTCTAAACAAAAGTATGAAGTATGTCATAAGTCAAAACTGTGTCTAAAAATAAATCTCAGAGAATTTGGCAAACCGCTGATCAAAAAATTTATGTTTGTTAGCTGAAAATAAATTTTCGACTATTAGTCTGTCCGGATCGAAAAATTTCTTCAATTTGCATGACTAAATGAAATATTGATATAATTTTTCCTTTAGGTCAGCGAACTTTTTTCAGAGCAAAAATGATCCATTATCCGGGTAAAACGTTTGCATTTCAAATTAATAAACTTATATTTTTAAATCAATATTTTCGGCAGGAACTAACTTTCACGTTGTCTCCTCGAATGCCAAGTACAAAACGCGCCGCTCCGTTTCAGATGCAATCAATTGCAAAAAACATACAGAATCCATAGCACAATGTCCGGCAAGTAAACCTAAAGTCGAGCACGAGAGGAGGCTATGTATTTGAGCATACGGAATGGCGAAGAATTCTTAAGATCAGTTACCACAACAGGATTTCGAATATCGAAGTTGAAAGACGCTTTGGGGCTGATGAATTAATCATACAATTCCTTCAAAGAATAAAGCTGGTCATGTGCTACGAATGGACAACCATCTATGCCCAAAATGGGCACTGCTCCCCCAACGCCTGCTCATTGGGTGAGACCATCTGGCGGAAACGGAAATTATTCAAATGCAAGAAGCTGGAAGGAAAGTTGAATAACATTTTTGGCCGCTAAAACAATTGATCGAACATCAATCATATCGCAGATAGTGTATAAATGCTTGGGCCGTTGAACCTCTTGAAGCAAATGGAATTCGCTACAGACCGACACCTAAAGATAGAGTTATGGAATGGACAGATATAAAAACAAATTTTGTTCGTGGATAACAATAAATAGCAGTTAATTTTTGGCAAACTGTCGCCCGCCGAATAGTTCACAAATGTCTCCTGAACAGTTTCCTAAAAATTCGTTTATAATTCTGTGCCTAACAATACAGGCACGACATTAATAAAATGTTATGAGGTTTGCGCAATCCGACATTATGATTCATCCAGCACTTCACACAATTTGTAAGCTCACCGCCAGAGAAATCGCAATCAGTTCCTCCAACAATTTTTTGTGTTCATCCTAAATCATTGTGCAATATTTGCAAAAGTAAAAAATTACAGTATCGGCATTAAAACATTTTATGCCCAGAAGAAACAAATTCAATTCTATTTAATTATAACTGATTGCGGGCTATAAATGAAAAGCCACCTTGCAGGTTATGAATATGAAATTGATATTTCTCAAGTAGAGCGGTGGAACACAATTTTAAAGCGCGTCGCACCCCTCGTAGTCCACAACTCACTAGCTACGAGCAAACAGCTACTTCTCCTGATACCGGCAAGAAAATTTTCCAACTCACTAAGAGACTTACTCTGCGTCAAAAGATGGCATCAAACACGAGTAGTAGGTCACCGTCGGACCGACGATTCGCCGTTTCTTCGTTGAACGTGATCGCGCCTTGCGTTCCGACTCAAACCGTTCGTGTCGCTCTGAAATAGTACCAGTAAAAGCTATTGTAGCACAAGCCACGAATAAGCCACAGTTAATCCCTGCTAGAAATAGTTGCATATATCTGGCAGTCCTGGTTTAAAGATTTAAGGTTTAAGTTTAATCCTGGTTAAATATCGTTCTGTTCAATATACGTACTCATGTTTTAAGACGCCAACAATATTCCAATGATAACAGTAATGTTTGTGTTTGTTTCATCGATGGAACATAAATTTTTAAGCCAGAATAGCCAAAAGCTAATCTCATCATTTCTAAATTAAATTTTTTAACTAAGCTGTTTGCTGAATTTCTGAGCTCGTTTTGTTCCCTGATTACAAAAGATTATTTCTTGTAAAATTATTTAGACATGCTGAATTGATCTCTGACTTCACAAATCCCTCACACGTGGCCCAGCGGACACAATACAATATAAATACCATCGATTTTAATTAGCACACTTTTGTTTCAAAACCATCGAATTTATTTTCTAAACCCCAGTTTTATCTCAAAACCAGTGTGGGAGAGAACTTTGTAGGGGGCCTAAACGTGCATATTCTGAAGAAATTTTTCAATGTGCTTGGCCATAAATTTTTTCTATGCCTCAAAAATAACTACACATGTTTAAGTTACATCGTATAGAAATTTCTAGGCTTAATACTGTGTTTTAGCATTTAAATAAATATTTAGTATGTACAAAACAAAAGATCAGTATTCGCACCCTAAGGATAACTTAAGGAACTTTGGCACGTCGAAAACATAATTTCAGCAAGATTAAAATAATTTACTACATGTTGGCGGACTATCATGAGATAAATTTGACGAAATGTGGGCTTTGAAAAATAATGGATTCCCCCATCCTCTCCATCGTCGAATCGCAGACGGAAAGATGGCTTTTGATGAGTTTTGTCAGTTGTTGCGCGTCAATTCGAAAAATGAATGGTTGCGGAGATAAATATACATGAAGAATCGCCGTCTCTGCTACCCCTTTTGAGTCAGACGTGACCTGAGAGTATATTCAGCTGCCACAAGCGCACCAAGCCTCCTAAATCAATACCATCTACGATTCATAATCCACATTATAATTCCAAGCCTCTAAAAATCAATCCTCAATAATTATTTTTTGACTTACCTAACGACTTTAAATTAATCTTCTCCGTAATTTCGGCTTCTTTTAACCGTTCGGCCTGGGTCATTATTCGATAGTGCTTTTTGGGACGAAAAATCTTTCGACTACGGCCAGCCTTTGAACGACCTCGCAAGCGCTTTGAGCTAATTTCGCTCTCGTCATCATCATCGTCGTCTGAGTAGTTGTCGCTGTCTTGATGTCGTGCAGCACGTGTCGAAGCACGAAGCTGAAAATCTGAAAAGAAACAAACAAAACTCAATGTAACGACGATGCACATCGCCGAAAAATGTATAAATATGGTTAGAGGAGTACCACCAAATAATAAAAACAACACCCAGGCAGAGATGTGGGTTCATACTTTGAAGTTTTAGCCCCAAAAGAGGCAAGATATTACAATTCATTAATGTCGGTCGCGATTTAATTTGAACGCACGTTCAAGATAGTTTCGCGAAGCATGGCATGGTTTAAAGTTCAAACAGAGGTCTAAAATTTGAAAATTGGAAATGTGGACACATAATGCCTTTGGATATGGTTATATGGTTACAAACTATGATAACACTGAACACTGAGCTCGATAGTTCTGACACAGACGATAATTCTGAAAACGTTACGCTATACAACGTACATTTTGCTGAATATTTTAACACAGGCAAAGAACCGGGGTCACCATGGCTGACTGTGAAACATGGGCATCTTATTTTAACAGGCCGCGTGAAACGCGAACATGCGTAAGGTGAACCGGGGTTCAAAGTAAAAATAAAAAAGTATATATATTCACTGCAAAATGCTAAAATAAACAGTAAATTGACTGATACTGCCGCGAGGTATAAGACACGGCTAAAAACAATTTTAGTTTCGGATTGGAATTTTAAAAGTACACATTTCATCAATAGTTTGTACGGACAGGATCGTGTTTTGCCAGAAGAAATCCAAAGTTGTTCGATATCGATACAGCTAAACCAGGAAAGCCCAAGAATTTTGAAACGGCTGCAGGTTCTGAAACAGTGGGTAACAGCAAAACGAAAGGGGCCTACTCTTCCCCAACAATTTGGTCAGTCCAGACGCATATATAACATAAAATAGTCAAATAAAACACAGACAAAATAATTAAAACGTACGCACCCTTGACTAAATTTTCTCCAAACCGCACTTGCGTCTCAGCCTTTGGCTTTTTCGGACGTGGCGGTCTCGAAACAGTCGGTTTCGTATATTCAGGTTCCTACAACAAAAATTATTGACTATCCCAGGTCAACGAAACGATGTACCAAATTAGATGCAGATAATATCCTGAAATGAATCATCTAAATCTACAACATGATTCCCTGCAAATTATATAAATTTCCATCCAAATGTTTGATTTTTCAGGTGCTATCAAAACGCCTCCCATTAATATCACGTGGATATAGTTACTGAAATGGAGCGCGCTAGGCCAGCAGAGTTTTCACAGGAGGCGTCAGCGAAAAATCGTGAAAGTTTCTTTTTTGTCTGTTTCTGTCACTCATAACTCATTTTCGAGTGAACAGATTTCGACAATTTTTTTGTTCGATAGCAAAAGTGACAACTGTCGCTGTGCGGCTAAATATGGTTCGTCGAAGCCTTGTTGAAAAATACCGATTTTTCAAATTTCACCGTGTTATTGCTAGTTTTTACGTCACTGTGAGTGCCTAATAGATTACCGAGTATGCTATCTAGATTCTCACTTGACTACATTATAGCATTTTACGAGGTTTCAAGGGTTTACGGTCGGCGAATCCGTTTTCCCAAACGTGCGGTTTCATTTGTATTGCATGCAGGGAAACAAAAATTGTCTATATATCGCTATTGCTCATCTTGAGTGTAGCGTGCATATTTCAAGCTTTTTCAATAAGGTTACGGTAAATGAACCCGATTTCCAGATTATAGTATGTCTTCTATTATTTGGTTACGTATTGCGTATAGGTCATCAATAATTGGTTATATAAAGGTTTTCCGGTATGCTTAATGGTGGGGAACGACCGAATACCAAATTCTGCCTAATACCTAGAATGCGGTATTTAGTATTCGGCCGAATATTGAATATCTATGCCGAATACTTCTTTTGTACTGCTATTTATCATAACTCTGACGTGGGTAATATTATTCTGCTTTAGTTTAGACTTTTTGTTGACCGCCAGTGGCTAGAACATAGGATCAAATTTGGTAGACGTCATTAAATTGCACCAACTGAAGACAGTTACATACTCCACTGCATCCAGGATAATTTGAAATCGTCGAGGTTACAGTGATTTAGGAATGAATACAGCAAAAGATTTTGGCGACGTGGGTAATATTATTCTGCTTTAGTTTAGATGTTTTTGTTGACCGCCAGTGGCTAGAACGTAGGATCAAAGTTGGTAGACGTCATTAAATTGCACCAACTGAAGACAGTTACATACAACACTGCATCCAGGATAATTTGATATCGTCGAGGTTACAGTGATTTAGGAATGAACACAGCAAAAGATAATGGCGACGTGGGTAATATTATTCTGCTTTAGTTTAGACTTTTTTGTTGACCGCCAGTGGCTAGAGCGTAGCATCAAATTTGGTAGACGTCATTAATTTGCACCAACTGAAGACAGTTACATACTCCACTGCATCCAGGATAATTTGAAATCGTCGAGGTTACAGTGATTTAGGAATGAATACAGCAAAAGATAATGGCGACGTGGGTAATATTATTCTGCTTTAGTTTAGACGTTTTTGTTGACCGCCAGTGGCTAGAACGTAGGATCAAATTTGGTAGACGTCATTAAATTGCACCAACTGGAGACAGTTACATACTCCACTGCATCCAGGATAATTTGAAATCGTCGAGGTTACAGTGATTTAGGAATGAATACAGCAAAAGATAATGGCGACGTGGGTAATATTATTCTGCTTTAGTTTAGACTTTTTGTTGACCGCCAGTGGCTAGAACGTAGGATCAAATTTGGTAGACGTCATTAAATTGCACCAACTGAAGACAGTTACATACTCCACTGCATCCAGGATAATTTGAAATTGTCGAGGTTACAGTGATTTAGGAATGAATACAGCAAAAGATTTTGGCGACGTGGGTAATATTATTCTGCTTTAGTTTAGACGTTTTTGTTGACCGCCAGTGGCTAGAACGTATGATCAAATTTGGTAGACGTCATTAAATTGCACCAACTGAAGACAGTTACATACAACACTGCATCCAGGATAATTTGAAATCGTCGAGGTTACAGTGATTTAGGAATGAACACACCAAAAGATAATGGCGACGTGGGTAATATTATTCCGCTTTAGTTTAGACTTTTTTGTTGACCGCCAGTGGCTAGAACGTAGCATCAAATTTGGTAGACGTCATTAATTTGCACCAACTGAAGACAGTTACATACTCCACTGCATCCAGGATAATTTGAAATCGTCGAGGTTACAGTGATTTAGGAATGAACACACCAAAAGATAATGGCGACGTGGGTAATATTATTCCGCTTTAGTTTAGACTTTTTGTTGACCGCCAGTGGCTAGAACGTAGGATCAAATTTGGTAGACGTCATTAAATTGCACCAACTGAAGACAGTTACATACTCCACTGCATCCAGGATAATTTGAAATTGTCGAGGTTATAGTGATTTAGGAATGAATACAGCAAAAGATTTTGGCGACGTGGGTAATATTATTCTGCTTTAGTTTAGACGTTTTTGTTGACCGCCAGTGGCTAGAACGTATGATCAAATTTGGTAGACGTCATTAAATTGCACCAACTGAAGACAGTTACATACAACACTGCATCCAGGATAATTTGAAATCGTCGAGGTTACAGTGATTTAGGAATGAACACACCAAAAGATAATGGCGACGTGGGTAATATTATTCCGCTTTAGTTTAGACTTTTTTGTTGACCGCCAGTGGCTAGAACGTAGCATCAAATTTGGTAGACGTCATTAATTTGCACCAACTGAAGACAGTTACATACTCCACTGCATCCAGGATAATTTGAAATTGTCGAGGTTACAGTGATTTAGGAATGAATACAGCAAAAGATTTTGGCGACGTGGGTAATATTATTCTGCTTTAGTTTAGACGTTTTTGTTGACCGCCAGTGGCTAGAAAGTATGATCAAATTTGGTAGACGTCATTAAATTGCACCAACTGAAGACAGTTACATACAACACTGCATCCAGGATAATTTGAAATCGTCGAGGTTACAGCGATTTAGGAATGAACACACCAAAAGATAATGGCGACGTGGGTAATATTATTCTGCTTTAGTTTAGACTTTTTGTTGACCGCCAGTGGCTAGAACATAGGATCAAATTTGGTAGACGTCATTAAATTGCACCAACTGAAGACAGTTACATACTCCACTGCATCCAGGATAATTTGAAATCGTCGAGGTTACAGTGATTTAGGAATGAATACAGCAAAAGATTTTGGCGACGTGGGTAATATTATTCTGCTTTAGTTTAGACTTTTTTGTTGACCGCCAGTGGCTAGAACGTAGCATCAAATTTGGTAGACGTCATTAAATTACACAAACTGAATACAGTTACATACTTCACTGCATCCAGACTCCGTTACCTCGCCACATTTCATTTTGTCCACCGCAGGTCGTAAATGCAAACCCCGTGGTCACTTTTCATGCTTTTCACTAGTATAGATGTATATAGCAATTTTTATAGACATCGTATGCGATCAGGACCAAGTATATACTGCAGCGAAAACCGCCACAATCACGCTTATGTTTTAATCATTTCACGGCTATTGGAGCTATTCGGTATTCGGGCTGAATAGTGTTATATTCGGTCGAATATCGAACACTATAATATTCGATCTATCACTACTTAATAAGGTGGTTTGGTTATCTAGACATCAGCACAAATACTTGATGTAAGATATGTTTCCAGCTGGCGTGGTTTTAAGATTTTCAATGGGTTCAGGATTCAAGAGGTTTTATGATGATATAAACATCAAACACAGCAAATTACAGATGATTAAACAAAATGATAACTCAAAAATGAAAGCACGCTCGCTCCGTTTCACCCTCGCATTTCGAGTTACTAGTATTATATACATTATGACACTATAATATATAGTAATAAAGCTAATAACAAATATACCCAGACATTCTCTAACATTCATAAGTTTGTTTGGGATGTAAAACAAACTAGTGTTAGTTCCGTTTACGGACATAAAACAAGCAAATCGTTCGCGAAAGCAACTGACTGAACAGCTAGTAACATTTTGCAAACGAATCGCCAAAAATTTGCGTATATTTACATATATTTGTTAATGTACACAAGTCATACCATTCACCTAACTACAAGCGTCGATCGGTTTGTTTCAAACATAAAAATTCGCTCCAATCTCTCAAAGTAATCCTTATTACAAAAACAAACATTTTAGCGAAACCTTATATGCCTTTGTCACAACGCGACGTTGACGGGCCTTCTTTTCCGACGATCCGTCGTCTTCGGCAAAGGCTTCGTTGTCGTCCGAAGAGCTCTCGTCAATATCGAAATCTGACAAAACAGGGGTAACTAACTGTAAACAAAAACTATAGCAGTATTTAGTCCCTGCTTAGTCAAACGCAACCATTATCGGCGACTAACTCTTCTAAAATGTGACTCCTGAAATGATGCATTTCCGAAGGCTGTTTTTGGGCCACAACGAGCACAACGAATGTTTGCTTTTCACTCGTTCATCATATTTGTGTCGCAAATGACCCCAACATTACTGCCATCTACAAATTTACGCAAATGAGATCACACAAGAAACCTAACGTTTTACAGTGTGTCGTACCCTGAATATATATATAATTGTTTTATTCAACGTGGCTACAGTAAATATGATATAACCAGAACGTTTCTAGAGGTTTCGGGGGATTCCTGAATACGACATTGCAATTACCTATATTGGCGTGGTATGCATTAAATTAAGCAAGTACTCGGGCCATACAAAGTAAAAATTACTTTCAACTAAACATATAATTCTTCTTAAAATCTGTGATTCATTAATTGCATAATTTTTTGTCTATATGGACGATGGATGTGATTAAGATGGCCACAGCCTTGTTATTGTAGTATTTCTTGTGTGTTATTAGTATCAGGGGTTTAAATCTGCCCAGGAAGTCGAATTTGGAGGATATACATGATAACTAACCGCAGAATAGACATGCTCTCTCCGTTTCCTATAGCTTTGCTAGTTACTAGTTTTAATCATCACAGTCTGACAAAATGTTCTACTAAAGTAAACTTCTCAAACGCTGACCGTTGAGGTCGGTGCGTTGTTTCTAAATTAGCCTATAGCGCTGCAGATCACAAAGCCCTGGATCCAATTCCATTCAAAGCGGCACTGAAAGAATATGAGATGTTAAGTGCATTCTGCATGCCACCACGCATACTTTAAATTGTCATAAAATTCGCAATTTTAATCATAAATCTACCTGAATCGACGTAATCGACTTCCGACTCTACCGGACTTGCAAATTCGTGATCTCCATCTTCCTAAAATTTAATACAATATGGATAGTTCAGAAATGATGCTGTCATAAGGTTAGGTAATGTGGCCAATTAACTAAAAATCTTTGGAATAGCAGCAATTGTTTGGATCAGTTATAAGCATACATTATTGTAAAGCTAATCAGTTAACTCAATCAATCCGTCATTATAGACTACCGTTTTCAAATCTGAGTATAAATTATATAAGTACCACTTGATGACTTCAACATTTTCTCCAAACGGCTTGCAATAACCAAAAAGAATTTGTTACTATTAGTGATTGGCAAGGATATCCGGATGCGGTTTCATGTCCGGATATTATCCACGACGTCGGGATAATCCGGATATAATAACACTGCATTTCGTGGCCAGGTGCAAATTTTTTTCTGTTAGAGATTGACAGACAAATTTTGATTCCAGAATAATGAAATGATGTTTTGGTCGTTATATCAATACATTTTGACTTTAGGCAGTCAATTTCAGTGTATACCATGTTTGCCTTGACTTCATTTGGTCGTGGGATTACTGGTCAGTTGGAAACCCATACTTCAGTTTCTGAACTCTATAGATTGGTAGTTTTTCGGTTGCCCTTCAGTCTTATGGCTGACTAACACATGGTAGGTGGTGCGTATTGGGTAGGAAGGAACCGTCGTAACGTATGTAGATGATAGTTCGATGTCAAAATAAGTTAAGAGTTCGTAAGTAAAGAACCATCAATAGATGTATTGGTTTTACCAACGGTAGAGTTACATTTTCACAAAAAAGTTGCGCGAATTTTCTAGGGTGGACGTGGTTGTCCCTCTGGCAAAGAGAAAGTAGGCAGGGTTAGATATTTGGCTCTCGGGATTTCAGAGGGATGGGGCCTGGAATTTTCAAGTACACCCATGGCAAAAACCAATATTTGGAATTGAACATGCGCAAAAAAAGTTGTAGCTCCAATTTCTATGTATATACTGCTTTTAAACGTTAGACTTTTGTCCCGCATAAAACGGAAAAAGATGTATCTCCGGGTTCAGGCTGCCGTCGAACAGTCGCAGATGGCAAATACGGTGAAGGATATCTAGTCAGAAATGTAGCACATTACCAGATTCTCGTGCGGTTACCTTAGCGCAAAAAAAGTAAATTTTAACCCAAATTAATATTTTATCCATTTCGAAACGTTTGATAAAAATATATATAACCGAAGATCGAAGATTTCGGCCCCTATGTCTTTCTCGAACCAAAATGCCCTTCTTTGAACACCTCGGTGTTGCCACAGACCGCATTTTCACCGCACCCCATTTGACTATTTTAGTCATTTTAAGACATTCGTCAAAAATATTGCTCCCTTCAACTTGCACTTTATTTTGAATAAATTAGTGTTAACTATAACATGAAATAGTGTTCACTATAAATTAAATATTGTTTACTAAGGTAAGTTTAGGGTAAGTTAAACAGCATATATTGGTGCAAAAAGCAACTGATCAGAGGAACTGCGCTTGTTTATGCCTCAAATGGTTAATACATAAGTAAAAAACACTTGTAATAGTGAATGGCATAGTCTGTGGGCAGTTTCTGAAGTTTAAACAAAAGTATAAAATTTCAGGACGTAATTCTCCGGTGTATCCTATATATCCCACAATCCCTCCGATCATTAGTTACTATACGAAGCAACCGGTTCTTTAAATTTTGAGAAGTTGGATCACATATAACTGGCTTTCCCATGAAGGAGATAAGACCCGTGGGTATTTCAGTTTTCCC
>JASANE010030014.1:0-64724 GCA_030248225.1 Trileptium ribeirensis | reverse complement strand
GAGAAGACGGGAAATTGGGAAATCTAGAAATTGGGGAATCCGGAAATTTAGAAATCGAAAAATTCGGAAACCGAGAAGGCCGGAAATTGAGAAATCTGAAAATTGGGAGAAGAGAAATTGTGAAATCGGGAAACCGCATCGGGAAATTGAGAAATCTGGCAGTTGGGAAACCGGGAAACTGGGAAATCGGGAAAACAGAACATGGGAAATTGAGAAATCGGGAAATGAAAAATTGGGAAATAGGTGAAAGGGGTAAATTGGGATATTTGGAAATTGGGAAACATGGAATTTGTGAAAACAGAAAATTGAGAAATCGGGAAAATGAGAAAACAGAAGATTGAGAATCCGGAAAACTGGCGAATCGGGAAATGGGGAAAATGGAAATTAGGAAATCGGAAAATTGACAAAAGGGGAAATTGTGAAACGTATACGATGTTGAAAACACTAAATGAAGCAATTGTTACGAGGATCAGTTGAGTTACAACAATTGAGACATCTACTACAGTCAGGCAAGTTACCACAATCGGAAAATGCTTTTAGAAACACAAAAACTAGTTCAATGGCGAACACGGCAACGGAAATATGGTGGTGAACAGAAAATTTGAAAACGGGAATTTGGAAAAACTGGCGACTGTGAGAATATGGTACCTGGAGCACACAGGAAAACATACACTTGAGAAACTGAAAATTTTTGGCGAATACGAAACTGGAAAATCAGGAAAACTCTTAGAATGAAAAATGTCGAGAAACAGGAAACAGGAAATTGGATACCAGAAAAAAATTAAATGGTATGCATGGAAACGAGTATTTTGCGATACCGGAAGCGGGGAATTGTTGGGAAACGAGAAAATGTTGGAAAAGAAGAAGCTGGAAAACTCGGGAAATGTAATTGTATAGAGACGAGAAACCACTGGGAAAATAAAAACTGGGAAACAGGAAATTTTTGGCTATCTAAAATTGGAAATTGTTGGGAAACTAGAGATCGTTGTGTTGCTGGTAACTGGATGGTGTTGGTATGAAGGGAAATTAAGTAAAACGATAAATGCAGAGAAATGGTAAAGTGCTTGGAAGTAGGAAACAAGAAAAGGTATAATACAGGGCAGCTATAGACAGTCGGGAAACGGAAAGGAGTTGGAAAAGGGGACACTCTTGAGATGGTAAAGATATAAGAAACATAAAATTGCTAAATGTTTCGAAATAAAATCCATTTAAAAGAACATGCAAAATAAAAACTGCTTGAAAACAGGAAAATTGGGAAATTAGAAGGTTAGGTTTTGGAAAACGTTGGAAAATCGAAAACTGAAAAAAAATGGGTAAACAGTAAATTAAGAAATGAGGAAATAATGAGAAACAGAGATTAGGGAAAATGGTGGGAAACGCGAAGGTTGGGCAACAGTAAAGTAGTAAATGAGAAGTTTTTATAAGTGAAAAACTTGGAAAAGGGAAAAGTGTTCGAAAATGGTAAACATGAAACTGAAAAATGTTGAGAAGACCCTCATTTGGGAAACGAAAAATCTTGGAACGCAAATGTTGGAAAAGAAACATGAAACAAGAACATTTCGGAAACAAAGTCTAGTTAAATTGAAAACAACTAAGATTCAAAATGCTGGAAAACAGGAAATATTGAAAAGCAGGAACTTGGAAATGGGAAAATTATGGAAATCCGGAAACAGGAAAATCTTGGAAAAACAGTAAAACAGGTAAAGGAGAAATTATAGATGTGGAGATGCAGGAAAATTTTGAAAACAGCAAGTTAGGCCAACACGATATGTTGGGAAACGCAAAACTTGGAAAAGGGAAAGTGATCGGAATTGGAAAACACGAACGGAAAACATGATTAATGTTGAGATACGAGAATTCTTTCCTAGGAAAGGGAATACGTTGCAAAAGAAAACACGGAACAATTTTCGGGAACGAACGCTACGTAGCGAAACGAGAACATGTGGGGAAGTGGAAAACAGGAAAATCTTAAGAAGTTGGTAGAATCAAATGCAAGCGCCAGAAATAAGACCTTGTGTTCGAACAGAATTTGGCGTTTTCAATTTTTCTTAATGTGCAATCATTTAAATTTGGATTATTCAGTGTTGACGAACAAATTTAATACAAAAGCAAGGTTACTACAATATCTATCTTGATGTTCGCAAACAAGCGGGTTTAATCCAAATTTGATAGATTTTCGTTCTCAAAAATTTGTGTAATTTTACTTAAATTTTCGCTAACAAAAAATCGTTAGATTCCAGTCACAAACAATGTGTTAGCGAACAATTTTACCCAGAACTTCAATTGACCAAAAATTGTTCTGTAGCAATTTTATACAAAATTACAAAATAGGATGGTTGGTCGGTCACATTAAGTTTACTCGCGCATAGATAAAAGAAACGTAAAACTATGGGGAAACGGAAAATTGTAGAAATCTGAAAACTGCTGGGAGATGAGAAACTTGGGAATATAAAATATGTTTGGAAATAGGAAACATGAAATTGGCAAATGTAAGTATTTAATCGACGGTTTATAAGCTCAGATGTGATAGAAATCGGAAAAACATTCAAATCGCAATACTGGAAAACAGAAAACACAACTCATATTTTGAAATGAAGAACTAGTTAAATTCGGTAAACTAAAAACAGAAAATGTTGCGAATCAGACATTGAGGAAATGCGAATTTTAAAAATCGGAGAAACATCAGGAATCACTAACATAGAGAGTGTTGGGAAACAGTAAAGTAGGAAAACATAAAAAAACATTGGAAAACGAGAATGTGTTTTAATAAGGGGAAACTGAACAATGGGACAGTAGGGAAAAGAAAATTTTTGCAAAGGGAAACCCGAGGAAGGGAAAACTTGAGAAACTAGAAAATGCTAATAATGGAGATACTGGAAAATGTTCAGAATTAATAAAGCGAGAGATAGCAAATGTTTTGAAAAGGAAACGAGTTCTCGAATATGAAACATAAAGTTGGAAAATATCGGCAAGCAAGCCACTTAGATTCTGGAAATGTATTGTGATAAAGAATCTCTTGAAATTTAAAAAATAGAAAACCGGAATATTTTAGGAACAAAAAGTTGATGTGGTACAGACAAGTGTGATATGTTGATGGCTTTGTACCGCGTAATTATGGTACAAAAAAAGTGGTATATGCACTTAGTTTATTACTGTATTGGAGTTTCTGTAGTCAATGGCTGGCTGCTGTATTAAAGCACCCACTGCGAAATGAACCAGGAGAAAAACGCTATTTCCTTATTGCAATTTACTGCAAGAGTAAGCAACGCGTTACTGAGAGTTGGCAAGCCTGTTGCGAGCCGCGGAAGGCCGAGTGCAGAAACCAGATCCTCAGCAGACTCTTCAGCACCACCGCCGAAAAAGTATAAGGATTCCAGCAAAATGCCATCGCCAGAAGTTAAATACGACCAAGTTGGGGACACTTTATTTTGTTTGGGGAAAAGCAACATCGTTGTCGTCGATGCGTCAATGGAGATACTTTAATGTACTGTTGTAAATGTAACGTTTACTTATGCTGCGTTAAGGATAGAAACTGCTTTTATAACTTTCATCAGAATATGTAGACCAGCAGTGCCTCAATTTATTATTCAAACTATAATCATTGGTTTACAGGTGTATTTGGTTTTCGAGAGTTTCATGTTAGTTGTTTTTTTTCTATTATTTCCATGATGTATTGCTTGAGTCCTCCGTGATCTGGACTAATAAGGGCTCATATGCGTCTGGGCCAGCCTAATTTAGCTGAAAATATTACGAGTATATTATAGAGTTAACTCCGGTATTTCACCTGTATCTGTTTTCCGTGTGTAACAATAACATTGAATCATTGTAGCATATTTGAAACAGAATACTGTTTTGGTTATAATTGACAGAATGTAATGAGCCAGGAAACCCGATTACAATGAGAAACAAGTATTGCACAGCATTTTCTTCAATAACAGCACTTGATTGTCATATGCTCCGTTGTCTGAAATTTGTGCCTGCTTTCAATTGGCTGAGGGTGGTAGATGATCAAATCCTAACATTTCGCGAACAATGCGTGTTTGATCTATATGAAACTACAAAATTCAGCTATTATTAGCGTACTTTTAGCACGGTTAGCTAAAAAGTTATGAACGCGTCAACGGCAGATTTATAACTGACACGCTTTTAGGTGTATTATTCGGTTCAAATAGGTTGACTTTGCGTTGTTCGATAGTGTTTGTCGTGTGTTTCGTTTCATCTTTTGTTCATGGTTTAAGTAAAAATATTTCTTTAAGTGCATGATGTTGTTCTAGAACGACAATCCAAAAAAGGTCGTCGGAGCGCAATGGGAATAATTCTGTGTGAAGAATTGTGTTTTTTATGCTAAGCAGACATAGAAGGTTACAAGGAATAATTTTTTTCTCATTAGACTGCGAAGTATGCATTAAAGGGTTAAATACATTGCTGTTACAGCCGTGAGGCTGTGACATTCTTTTATGATTTCATGATAATATGCATGTGCATGCAATAGAACATGTGCACTGAAACAGTAACTGCAGTGCTATATCCGGACTTGCACCGAAACCTGGTACACGTCCTCTGTCTATTAATTGTATATGGGATAGGTCTTATTTTTACTATCCGACGTTCTCATAGGATTGCCCTGGTGGTTTATTCGATACCACCACTGACGTTGTGAAAAGTTGCTCAAAGCAAATCTTATAAAGGGGCTTAGGATTCTATACTATGATGTATATAATATTGATTTTTGCAGTGTATGTCACAGATCATTGTCGTATAAAATCGCACTGCGTATTATTTGAAGATGTGCAAAAAAGCCAACTACAACTTTCTGAGGTCGTGTTCCTGCAAGTGTGGAAACTTTCCTTACGCCAAATAGACTTAACGTAATATAGACCAGTTCGTTACATTTAGTCAAGTCTACTAACGCTAATTGTGGACATAATTTTGAAATGCATTTCCTTGATCTGGCTTAACCACTGGCTTACCACTATGACATGTTACTCTAAAAAATCACACTAAGTTTGCACAAAATATTAACAGAATGTTAACTTTTCGACAACTTTGCTTGTTTAATATGTTTGTTTATTTTGCAGTATTGCTCTGCTTAGCACATCTACAGTAACTCATATTATGCAAAGAATTCTAGAACTTAACATCCTTGAAAAGAGCAGCTTATTGCGGAGAGTTCGGTGTCGTCAGCTTCACAGTTTAGTGAGAGGCTTAGTATATTAAGCCTTATATAAACACCTCGTCTTAGTATTAGACAATGCCTCTCTTAGTATATCGATGCCTAATTATTATGTCTTACTGTAAAGTAAACGCGTGTCTATTGTACCTTACTTTGATTAATGGTCCAGTTTGATTCATTCATTTTTGTACGAAAACCTCGAGATTCTTTATTCTATTGCAATATGCAAAATCAATCATAAAAAATGTTCTACAGGCCTTAGAAACAAATACGTCATAAATGAAGCCAACTGTTTTGTAAATTTGTATTTTTACGGATTATATAACTCCAGAAAGTTGCTGCGACATATTGATTAACTCTGTATAGCTAGACACACATCTTTCATTCTGAGACGGATTGTATGCAAGAACCTACTAATAGAGCATATGGTTACAAAATAAATTTGAGTGAATCGTTCAACAGTTTGCCACCCAATTTTTCTTCATAATTTAAACGAAAAACCAATATTTAAAACATGTAAAATAAGTAGTAGTATCAGGTAGTGGAAACGAAGGGAACATTCCGCTGAGAAATATTCCAAGACTGAGATATTAGCTTTACTGATGGTTATGCTCCTATTAAAATGTTCTGTGTGAAAATAGACGGACCTAAAGCTTACCCACAATCTCGCAATGACACAGTACAGCAACTACGGTTCTCGGCCTTGAATACTGTCGTGTTGCGTGTGCTTGAAAACCTACATAAGAATGCTTTAACGCTCGCACTCCGCAAGAAAATTATACAAATGCAAAAATGTTCTCTGTGAGAACTTGGTTGCAGACCCTAAATCACACCATATGGAACGATATCATGCAGCAACCATAGGTTTACGAAGATAATGCCGTTGCATTAAGCGTGCTCGAAATACTATATTACGATTGCGTAACGCTTGCTCTCCGCAATAAAGTGTCACAAAGCAAAAAATGATGCAGCGTGAAAATGGGTCGACATACCTTGTTTGCAGCCATAGCGTCCCAGGGTGTCGCCTGGCAAAAAAAGTGGTAGCTTTCGATGAGCTGATGGAAGGTGGTCTCTCTTTTTCGCTGTGAAGCCTATGTTGGACGCAAAAGCTAGATACCAGGATGGCCAAATTTCAAAAATATGACTGTTGACTCCTTTGAGTCTATTTTGACCCGGACGACAAGATCTACTGATTTGACGTCTAACGAAAGGGGAAGAATAGACTGAGTTTGTGATCAAATAAAAATATCTGTAAAATTTATTCATACGGTATTTTTACGATTTCTGTCTATAATAAAGTTAAAAGAAGAAACTCCGTTTCATTAAAGAACAAAAGTGAAGTCATCGGAGCCCAATGAAAATTCGGCTGGTTCTATGAATAGTTGTTTAAAGGAATAATTTTAGCCTTTTAACCATTTTAAATAGACGCCAATGTGCCAATCATCTTCTTCCAGATTTGCTTTCAGTGCATTCTAGCCTTTTGCCCTTAAGTGGACAATTTTATACCGGTTTGATTTTACAAGGTATGGGTTTTTAATCAAATACAATTCAGATGATCCTGCTAACTCAACGAACTCACCGATGCATCTCGTAATTTTAGTATTGTAACAGGTGTACAGTACTATATATACGCATGGGGTTAATTTTTAAATTTTCTCATTTTCTGGAAAAGGCTTTCTTAAAATGTACCGTTGCTGGAAAATTTCAACCTTCTTACTGCATGTGCAACGTAAAATTCAATACATATTTATTGAACTGAAGTGTGTGCAAGAGCAAGTGAATAAATAGCAGCATCCACATCGATGAATGTAGGCTTTCCGTGTTACAACAGGCGCCTATAGGTTGACATTGTGGCTACATTTTTGCAGTAGCAACTCTTGTTGTTGCTACACAGCGTGATCACAAGCTTCGGTTGCTGCTTGCATATGGTGGCAGCTACGACATTATCTGATACGGCATTGGTTTTGAACATGTAGCATGAACTTCGCGCCTGTACATAACAGTGTGCAGGATATGCGCACATATCATTGTGAATGACACATAATTACAAACTGTTGGATTGTCTTTGGCAGTACAGTAACGGTAGTTGATAGCGATTTACACCGTCTTTTCCGAAACACAAGCTGCCCACTAACAAGGTCACCGCCGGTCAAAATATGCATAAATATGTTTCTGTGGCTAACTCCATTTCATAGGCTTCATTCTATTAATTATAAGTATTTCACGTTCAATGTATGACATTAAGCCGGATATTGTATAATAGCGGTCCATGCTGTATACCGTCAAAAACCCATTATTCATGTTTAGCAGCTAAGTAAAGACAAAATTTGATTGAAAAGACACAAAAATATTGTTTTAATAACAATAAAACAGTGATTTTTAGTACTATAGAAACAAACATTTATTCGAATGCTATTAGAATAGCGAATATTAGGCTTTCAATGTTCTACTGATTTGACACGTTATTGGCGGTTACATACCCGAACAGACTCTAATACATCGGTTGTAACAATGGCGTAGACTACTTCTAAAGTTTTGGATTATGCGAGAAGTTAGGAGGGCGCGAAAATGGTGATTAGAAACTTCATTTTTCTAACTTACAATAAAAGGACTTGGAATGTATGCCATGTCAAAAGAGATAATGTGAATACAATACCAAAAAATACATAAATGGTAGAAAAAGAAAGGATAGGATTGTTGGCAGCAAAACGAACAAAAATCTCGATACTTCTTAAGCTGGGATTTTGACCATAACATACCTATGCCGAGAGCGTCTGATCTCAAGTTACAAATTTTTAGGGGATGCATCATAAAATAATTTTGCATAGTTTCATATAGTAGTAATTTTACATAATTTCATATGCTAGTAACGACCATAAAACAGTTAAGCAAAGAGCATACCAGGCCAAGTAGGTCTGGTGAATTATTTCGGTTGGACAGGCGGTATTCCATTATAGTGAAGCAATTATTACAGTTTTGGAATAAGGTTCTCCAGTGACAAAAAACACCCACCGGCAAGTAGCAAGTTTTAGTACCGTTTTATAAACTGTAGAGTTACAAGTATAACAAGTATACAGAATTTAAATCATTTACTTGTTATAGCTTTCGCAGTGTTAAGATTGAAAAGATATGTTGGCTTTCTTTTCGCAGTGTTGAGATTTAAAAGATACGTGACCTTGAAGCTACATGCAGGCTCGATATACTAAGCCTAAGCTAGAGCCTTAGCCTAAGCTGTGGTATTTATATGAGCTTTATACTAAACTAAGACTAAGTCAGGATTGGGAGCTACCGCCCACATTAAAGCTATTTCTTTCGATGGATATAGCGCCACATCCTTGTCAACAATACAGTTCCTCTCATGTGCTCAATGAAAATGCCCAAACAATGAAGCACGTAGTAGTCCAGGAAAATAAGGCATAGTCTTGCTTTGTTTCGTGGATACGGTTTGTTAAACTTTGCAGCATTGATTAATAGTTACATATAAATATAGCAAGTTTGACTGTCAAAAAGTAAGCTCTATACAATATAGACCGAGCTATAATATTTTCAAGAAAAAGGTATTATTTATAGCATATTATAATGAAAGAATCTTACCAATTTGATAAAATGCATCGCTAATGCTAAAAACCACTGCGGAACGCGATAAACAGACGTCATGACCGCAGCATCACAGGCGGTTGAAGTTTAGCCGCAGTATATTTTTTAATAACAAGTGTGAATTTCCTGTAAAGTCATTTCGATTACAGTGACATGTTGTTTAGCATTACATGCACTGACACCATCTGCATATTTCCTCCGTTCAGTAATGTGATTTTTTACTATAGAACGCAGCAATGAAAGGAATACTTGTTTCTTTGTAAATATACAGAACGCTTTTTAACTGTAATCCTCGACTTGATGTAACATTTTCGTTATAAATTGCCTGACATGTGGAGTTTTCTCCACGCATCTTTACCGAGCACCACGGTATGGTTGTGAATATACAAGAGACGAAAGTTACACGGGGTGGGCAGTTTATGACGTAAACGCTGCATGATTTGGCCTATTTGAAGAGTATTCGTTACTTTTGTGGAATTCGTATACTTAGTCTATTCAAGTTGTAAATTTAAGGAGGGAATGGTGATAAGTGCATTTCAGACGCATAATCAGCTCAACTATCGTAGTGACATAACTCAAATTTTCTACAGAGCATATTATTTTAGACTGTGTCCCATTAATATTCATATTTTCGAGTACAGGTTGTGCGAGGTAACGAAAGAATCACATTATCGTTTTGGGCAGTAACCTGAGTAAACAAATTCGTTAGTACCCATTGCATGAGTACAGCTGTCAGGATTTATGTGTATTTTTTCACTTTACTGCACTTGCGAAGTCAAAAGCGATGGATAAATCTAAAGCAAAGCACAATAACAAGAATTAACTGGCGACAATACCAAGAACGTATGCTCACAGCTGTCCAATAAGTAACTAATTGAGCAACCTGAAAAGACATCTACATCGAGTTTTCTTTAAAAAATTGACCGTTATAAGACTAGTATGTCAAAGCAATTGTAATGGCTCGCCAGAAAATCTCTGTCAGTTAGAGGATAAACAGGCACGTCACCACAGACATACAGGTATCTCCGAGAGCTCGCCAGAAAATCTCTGTCAGTTAGAGGATAAACAGGCACGTCACCACAGACTTACAGGTATCTCCGAGGGCTTTTCTTAGTGAGTATATTTTTAGAGATATTATTGACTTTTCTTAGGTGTCATTATCTTTTCAAAGATGTAATACGTGAATTTGGGATGGCTAAGATTTCGTATGCGTCTGTGATGCTAATTAAAGGTAAATTAGGTTATACCAATTTAGCAATATATACTACCATAAATTTTTAGATTTGCGCTTAAATCAGGGCGGTCGAAGCAGGGATATTTCTCCCTCCTTATTTTTTAATCCTCCGCCGATACTTGTTGGCGGGCGCGCAATGTATTCCATTATTGGCAACAGAATGCAACATAAGCAATTATAAACAGTCTGACAAAAGATGAAAACAAAGTCAACCTGTGATAGTCATAATGAATTTGTGTATTAACATAACAGTGCTAATTTACCTTATATGTTTATATGTATTCAGGAATTTAGCTTATATTGCGAATACGTAGTTCAGCGTGATGTATTGTGTAACACATGCATGTCTTGTGTTCAATGCATGTATATTGTGTTACGCTTAGTGCGATTAAATATCTTATGCAGCATTAGCCAGTGGGATGGTGGTGAAAAATCAAAAGCAACATTACTAACAAATATGAATCTACGAGAAAACGCTTTATACACTAGCCACGTAAACGTTTCGCACATGCATACTTTTTACCATGTAGTTTATAAGATATTCATTAATGTCTTATTTTGTACAACAAATTAGAATTCAGCCTTTTATTTCATATTGTATATACTTTAAGGGATTTTATTTAGCCGTACGAAGCATACGTCTCAATAGCCATAACAAACATAGACTTTGCAATATACAGTCCAATAACTTGAATATATAACAATGGGGAAACCATTTTAGATTTATCAAATTGTCTGCATTTATATCGAACGATTTTGCTTTGATGACAAAAATGAAGTTGGAAAAATTATACTTCGTATCAATGGAATTTAATTGTGCTATTTTTCGTCAAAAATATATTCAATTTAACCTGAATAAACAGTCATCGATGTAAATAGCGGCAATTTTCACAAAGTTAGCAGATAATCACGGCAATTCATGTTTGCAAAGACAGACAAGACTATTTTACGGCACGCACAGAACCATTTGCAAGCATAGAAAACTTTGACCATCAAAGTTTAAGTGCTTTAAACCGTTATTAACCTGTGCTTAAATGAAAATGTTTTTCAAAACGACAGAATCTGTCAAGAAATCTGTTTGAAAATTTATTATTGATGCCATACAGATATTAGTTTTTGTCAGCAAATTTTGGGTGTGCCATGTCATTGCCGATAACCGGAAAAGGTAAAGTGGCAACATATTGTCAGTAGTTCTCCATTGGTACAGATTACGAAGCCGAAGCAGACAGATCGTATCGTTTCAAGTGTAAATTGTATTTTTCTTTTAAAATTTCTGCCAGAATTTTATTTTCTATAGATTTTTGCTCAATTTTTGGCAGATCGCATAGCTTCACGATAATGTTGTGCAGTTGTAAGTGATTACTATTGTTGCTTTCTGTAGTTTATCAAATATACGAGCAGTTAAGTGCGTTTGTCGTAGCACAAATATCCTGTAGTAAATGAGATGAAAATATATTGCAAAAATATTGTGATCAATCATGCTGCCGTAACACTCGTTTAAAGGATAGAAGGATCAACTTGTTGGTTTACTTTCTAAAATCCATTTTTTGTACCATTGGTATAACCCTGTCATACACCCCGGAATAAAATAAGATTGTACCACTGATATTACACAAAACTGTAGTGTGACATGGCCGATTATAACGTTATATTTCCATTGTTTGGGCGGTCGAACAAAACTCAACTTTCGTATTCTCATCGCTCCCAAACTATTGCACTTTTGTTTTGTCACACAAAATGATGTGCGTTGTAGTGTGACATGGCAGATTTTAGCGCTATATTTACCACTTTTTGGGCGGTGGAACAAGACTCAAACTTTCGTATACTCATCACTCCCAAACTATTGTGTCTTCGTTTTGTTACACAAAATTATGTGTGTTGTAGTGTGACATGGCAGATTTTAGCGCTATATTTACCACTTTTTGGGCCGTGGAACGAATCTCAAACTTTCGTATACTCATTACTCCCAAACTATTGTATCTTGGTTTTGTCACACAAAATTGTGTGTGTTGTAGTGTGACATGGACGATTTATTTTAGTGCTATATTTACCACTTTTGGGCGGTGGAACAAAAGTCAAACTTTCGTATACTCATCACTCCCAAACTATTGTATCTTTGTTTTGTTACACAAAATTATGTGTGTTGTAGTATCAAATGGCAGATTTTAGTGCTATATTTACCACTTTTTGGGCGGTGGAACGAAACTCAAACTTTCGTATACTCATCACTCACAAACTATTGTATCTTTGTTTTGTTATACAAAATTATGTGTGTTGTAGTGTGACATGACAGATTTTATCGCTATATTTACCACTTTTTGGGCGGTGGAACGAAACTCAAACTTTCGTAAACTCATCACTCCCAAACTATTGTATCTTTGTTTTGTTATACAAAATTATGTGTGTTGTAGTGTGACATGACAGATTTTATCGCTATATTTACCACTTTTTGGGCGGTGGAACGAAACTCAAACTTTCGTAAACTCATCACTCCCAAACTATTGTATCTTTGTTTTGTTATACAAAATTATGTGTGTTGTAGTGTGACATGACAGATTTTATCGCTATATTTACCACTTTTTGGGCGGTGGAACGAAACTCAAACTTTCGTAAACTCATCACTCCCAAACTATTGTATCTTTGTTTTGCTACACAAATTATGTGTGTTGTAGTGTAACATGGCAGATTTTAGCGCTATATTTACCACTTTTTGGGCGGTGGAACAAAGCTCAAACTTTGGTATGCTCATCACTCCCAAACTATAGTATCTTTGTTTTATTACACAAAATTATGTGTGTTGTAGTGTGACATGACAGATTTTATCGCTATATTTACCACTTTTTGGGCGGTGGAACGAAATTCAAACTTTCGTAAACTCATCACTCCCAAACTATTGTGTCTTCGTTTTGTTACACAAAATTATGTGTGTTGTAGTGTGACATGGCAGATTTTAGCGCTATATTTACCACTTTTTGGGCGGTGGAACAAAACTCAACATTCGTATACTCATCGCTCCCAAACTATTGCACTTTTGTTTTATCACACAAAATTATGTGTGTTGTAGTGTGACATGGCAGATTTTAGCGCTATATTTACCACTTTTTGGGCGGTGGAACAAGACTCAAACTTTCGTATACTCATCACTCCCAAACTATTGTGTCTTCGTTTTGTTACACAAAATTATGTGTGTTGTAGTGTGACATGGCAGATTTTAGCGCTATATATACCACTTTTTTGGCCGTGGAACGAATCTCAAACTTTCGTATACTCATTACTCCCAAACTATTGTATCTTGGTTTTGTCACACAAAATTGTGTGTGTTGTAGTGTGACATGGACGATTTATTTTACTGCTATATTTACCACTTTTGGGCGGTGGAACAAAAGTCAAACTTTCGTATACTCATCACTCCCAAACTATTGTATCTTTGTTTTGTTACACAAAATTATGTGTGTTGTAGTATCAAATGGCAGATTTTAGTGCTATATTTACCACTTTTTGGGCGGTGGAACGAAACTCAAACTTTCGTATACTCATCACTCACAAACTATTGTATCTTTGTTTTGTTATACAAAATTATGTGTGTTGTAGTGTGACATGACAGATTTTATTGCTATATTTACCACTTTTTGGGCGGTGGAACGAAACTCAAACTTTCGTAAACTCATCACTCCCAAACTATTGTATCTTTGTTTTGCTACACAAATTATGTGTGTTGTAGTGTAACATGGCAGATTTTAGCGCTATATTTACCACCTTTCGGGCGGTGGAACAAAGCTCAAACTTTGGTATGCTCATCACTCCCAAACTATAGTATCTTTGTTTTATTACACAAAATTATGTGTGTTGTAGTGTCACATGGCAGATTTTAGCGCTATATTTACCACTTTTTGCGCGGTGGAATTAAACTCAAACTTTCGTATACTCATCACTCCCAAACTATTGTATCTTTGTTTTGTTACACAAAATTATGTATGTTGTATTGTGACATGGCAGATTTTAGCGCTATATTTGCCACTTTTTGGGCGGTGGAACAAATCTCAAACTTTCGTATACTCATCACTCCCAAACTATTGTATTTTTATTTTGTTACACAAAATTATGTGTGTTGTAGTGTAACATGGCAGATTTTAGCGCTATATTTACCACTTTTTGGGCGGTGGAACAAATCTCAAAGTTTCGTATACTCATCACTCTCAAACTATTGTATCTTTGTTTTGTCAAACAAAATCGTGTGGGTTCTAGTGTGACATGGCCGGTTATAACGTTATATTTTCATTTTTTTGGGCGGTGGAACAAAACTCAACATTCGTATACTCATCACTCCCAAACTATTGTATCTTCGTTTTGTTACACAAAATTATGTGTGTTGTAGTGTGACATGGCAGATTTTAGCGCTATATTTACCACTTTTTGGGCCGTGGAACGAAACTCAAACTTTCGTACACTCATTACTCCCAAACTATTGTATCTTGGTTTTGTCACACAAAATTGTGTGTGTTGTAGTGTGACATGGACGATTTATTTTAGTGCTATATTTACCACTTTTGGGCGGTGGAACAAAAGTCAAACTTTCGTATACTCATCACTCCCAAACTATTGTATCTTTGTTTTGTTACACAAAATAATGTGTGTTGTAGTGTGACATGGCAGATTTTAGCGCTATAGTTACCACTTTTTGGGCGGTGGAACGAAACTCAAACTTTCGTATACTCATCACTCCCAAACTATTGTATCTTTGTTTTGTTACACAAAATTATGTGTGTTGTAGTATCACATGGCAGATTTTAGTGCTATATTTACCACTTTTTGGGCGGTGAAACGAAACTCAAACTTTCGTATACTCATCACTCACAAACTATTGTATTATTATTTTGTTATACAAAATTATGTGTGTTGTAGTTTGACATGGCAGATTTTAGCGCTATATTTACCACCTTTTGTGCGGTGGACCAAAACTTAAACTTTCGTATACTCATCACTCCCAAACTATTGTATCTTTGTTTTTTCACACAAAATTGTGTGGGTTGCATTGTGACATGGCCGATTTTAGTGCTATATTTACCACTTTTGGGCGGTTGAACAAAACTCAAACTTTCGTATACCCATCACTCCCAAACTATTGTATCTTTGTTTTGTTACACAAAATTATGTGTGTTGCAGTGTGACATGGCCTATCTTAGTGCTATATTTACCACTTTTTTGGCGGTGGAACAAAACTCAAACTTTCGTATACTCATCACTCCCAAACTATTGTATTTTTAGTTTGTTACACATAATTATGTCTGTTGTAGTGTAACACAGTAGATTTTAGCGCTATATTTACTACTTTTTGGGCGGTGGAACAAAAGTCAAACTTTCGTATACTCATCACTCCCAAACTATTGTATCTTTGTTTTGTCACACAAAATAGTGTGGGTTGTAGTGTGACATGGCAGATTTTAGCGCTATATTTACCACTTTTTGGTTGGTGGAACAAAGGTCAAATTTTCGTATACTCATCACTCCTAAACTATTGTACCTATGTTTTGTCCCTGTTCAAGTTTTGCTGGTATCTTGAACTCGATTTAAAGCAAAATTAAACTAAACATAATTTAATTAAAAGCAGAAAAAGCTGACTAGCAATGAATAGTTAAAGTCTTCGATGTCACTTATGTGAATTTAATCAATTGGATTTGTTTGGCAAAGGAAGAAAGGCTGCGATAACCATAAATGGATTCTTGTGATTTGTTTAATCTTTCTTATGGTATTGAGAGGCTACAATGGATATTAGTAATATCACACCATATCAATTTATGAATCAAAGTCAGATAATATTTATTATTTTACTTCACAAAACATGTCCCAAAGAAAACGTATTTTTGATTTCGTCATTATTTGTAAGTGTCCACACAAAGATAGTAGCGGACCTATGTATACAAACGCTTCTTTCTTCCATGCGCTACTATATTTAACTTGATGGTGTTTATACATGCTTGAGGTCCTAGGTCGCAGGAGGGTATCATCGGCTATAATCTTGACTGAGCTGCCAAATTAATTCGACGAAGTCTAATAATACAGTTCTATAATATTACCATGCTATTTTCGCCAGTAATATGCTTGTATTCTAAGGTTTTTATTATGATTTCAAATGTTTTTGATTTGTGATCCGAAGACATCGTTTTTCCCAAACATCGTTGGGTCTTCAGCGTAGTAAATTCAAGAAAAATATTTAATTTTTGTACCAAATCCACAGCATTATAGAAAGAATGCATAACCCATTATGCTATTTTGCCGCAAAGATAGAGTCACCTAGTTATGCCTTCTACTTTTGGCTATGTCCAAGCCGACGGTTGCGATGCCGACGGTCCAGACCAATTTCTGCTCGTTACTGCATTATAATCTTATGGCCACTAATATAATTGCACTTTATTATATAGCTGACCTTGAAGATTCTGCTTCTAATTTTGCTTGTTGATTTTATCTTTGTTTCTCTTTTTGCTTGTTGTTTTTCTTTTTTGTTTCTCCGTTTTGCAATTACCATTAAAGTCCAACAACGTTCACGGTAAATGGGAATTCGCCGACCAAATCGCTTAGTATATTATTATATATGACTCTAGATAAAGGAATGAGATGCTTAAGTGTTTGAAGCAGTATTACGCCAAGCCAAAGTGCTAGCCTGGGTTGGCGCTGTCGTTAAGTCTACACAACTAAAATTGCTTCAAATCATACCTCATCTAGTTGTATATTCTTTTATCTGAGCCATACAGGTTTGTAATATTTGACATTTCACAAATAAAATATATATATTTTAAATCAGTTTTGGTTGCGATATTTCAAACGCCGATGTTGCCGGTTGGCTCAAAATCAATTTCAATTATAAATTTATATCATATTACCAATCAATAATTATAATAATAATAATAATCAAACTTTTGCAATTTTTGAACCATCGTAGTTTCTGGTGGAAGTTTTAGAGCATTTTATTTGTGTTATTTTCCGGCAAGACATGACTAGCAGCTGTTATCCAAACAACAAAACTGCAGCTCACGCGAGCTCTCATACGATGTGTCGTGTTTTAACTACCTCACTATCACAGCTAAAACTGTTTTCTGCTAAAAATGCACGAACAGTTATACGCGACTATCTGTTGCAGTGAAAGCTTCAAATATATCTTTAGCAACAGTTTAAATTGACCGAATCAAGTATAGGTTAAAGATGAGAACGGGCCAAAAATTTATGCGCCGCCCGTTCTAAACCGAGGTCGGCCCGCGCGCCCGCAGCTTTCAACAATTTGGCCTGGCTTGCTTACTACCTAGCATCGGCCTACTTGAGCCAGCGCCATAATTTTCACTTTAAAAGAACACTTAGCAGCGTCACATTTTCTGAACCTGAGGAACGCTGTAGCTTGCTGTGGTATAACAGTGCTAAGCGTTGATATTAGATTATACGTTTAAGATTCCAAAGCCACAATGTGTTGATCAGTATTAAAAATCGTTGGTTGGATTTAGCGCGTAGCGTTAACACTTTAACGCATGTAGTCCCTCCGAAGTAACTTAATACATTACAGCGTTTGTTGAGCATCGTGTGTTTGACTGCGCGTTGTTATTCGCTGGCGTAGTGAGGAGCCATAAGTACCCCAGCAACAGCGTCGTCGTAGCTCAGTGGTTGGCGAGCGCAACTCTAACCCGGACGGTTCGGGTTCTATTCATCGCAGCAGTAGCAGTTTCTTCAGCGATATTCGAAATGCAAACTAAATCATGAGGTAACCGGTTAAAATATAATGAACAATGTGAAATGACCGTGACGTAGAATTCTTCAATCGAACCCAAAGTGTTCTGGCTGTATCACAAAATTTGTATCAACCGCCGATATTTTAAAATGTAGTAGATACGTTTGAGAATATGACGAGTTAACTATGCGAAACAAATTAAACTGAAAACTCAGAATATGCTGTTCTATGCATAGGATATAAGACCTACTAGATTTTTAAGTAGACATCGCTCTTGTTCATATTTGTCTTATTCGTATTCGTATCTGAATTTAAAAAGCTATACTGAAATGTAAAAGTGCGTCATGGTATCAAAGTACACAGCACATCTATTGCATATACATAAACGTTGCATAAGTTGACTCTTTAATTTTTGGAACGGATCGCGTGGGGTCACCCGGTACTGTTTTGTACAGCGGTCAACAAGGCCAGTTTTTGTGCCGGGTCGTGCGTCAAAATTTTGATCTTTGGTATAAATTATCAATGGTGTTGGGTATAACTTTCGGTATGAATGAAGCTAATTCACATTATGGCCAGGTTTTTTTGGGTTTATGACTTACAAAATTTTGTTAAAATAGTGTTATTTCTGTATATGTTTGAGTCTTGATGATGTCGATTTTAGGTACACAAACAGCATTGACCTTGCTTATATGGCGCTGCTGTAAGCATTTTTATTTTGCGGTTTTTTCGAGCTATGCAAATTTTACTCTTGAATTCACGTTTTCAATTCACGCTGGACCACTCATGATCGAATATGGTATTTATGTGGTTGTATAATATAAAATTTTTCATGTTTCGAAAAAAATTGACATTCAGAGCTTACAACGTACTGAATAAAGGTTACTTAAAAAGAGTTCTAGCAATACTGCACCGACAGCAACTTTTGTTTTTGGAACGTCCATTTTCCCATGTGATATAGTTTTTCAAATTTGTCTATACTAGGGCCAGGAATTAATCTATTACTATGCCACGAGCTGACGGTAACCTCGAAATTATAACTTCTCTAGTGGACTTATTATCTACACGAATCATAATATATACACTTCAAAAACAAAATATATCCTTTTAAGTTTCCACTACATAATTAAATAAAACAATTCGAATAGTTTCCAAACATTTTCATTTGTATCCAGATGGTTCAACAATAACATAGCATGTCTTGAAAACGCTAAGATTCCTTAATTGGGACTTATAAAAAGTTTGGCTCTAGATAAGTTGTCTTGTCGTTAAAGGTGGATTCGACATACGATGTCGAGTTCTAGACTCGATTGAAAATTTTCAACAGCTTTATCTCCAGCTAGAATAGCTGTGTATATTTTATGCTTCAATATTGTTGTTAACAAAGAGTTTTGTGGAAAATATAAAATGAAGAATTAATGTTGTATCTTTTTGTAATTTTGAAAGGACGAAGAAGGTTTTTTACTATCCATATCATCCATTTCTTGCAAAATGTTCAAAAAATATATATGAGTAGTTTGTCGCGAGCAGAAAGGAAGTTGAAGCTTTTATGATATCAAACGTATATATTTTTGTCTTTTATTATTTCGTGCTAAAAGTACAAATATAAAATATTTACTCAATAGTTGTTGAAATTGGCACCTTTATTTTATGGAGTTTGATCCTTAACCTTCAAATAGCTGAGGTACTTTATATCTTCGGATAGCTTATGGGTTCCAATAGACCGCATTTAACATAAAGTCGTTAGCTTAGCAGACGTGACACAATATTTTTTAAAATGTTATATATACTAGTGAAGCTCGCTTGCGAGGCAGAATTCGAGTGGTGAGAACAATCCCCCGAAGTCTGTTGTAGAAAGCACACACAAACAAAGCCTACACGTAGTACGTAGGTGCAGCATTATATAAACCGTGAGTGATAAGTCATAGTTACGCCCGCCTCTTTTGATAGCCAACGTATGCAGCAGACAAAACATCATGCAAAGAGTACAGAAACAATCAACTAAAAATATAATAATTCAATAAAACCCTCAATTGACCGTGAAAAGAACGTTAAAGAATTCAAATCGACACTTGAGAAAAATCTCATTTTTCATACCAAGTATAAAGCAGAAGTGTGAAAAATATTTGCCACACAATGTTTTTGACACTCTCAATCAGCTTGTTGTCCCAGAAAACCCCATATGCGACACTAAAACCAACAATAAGCACACGTTTAGTTGCATTTCCCACGACTTTTCACCAAATATGAACCTTGGCGCCAAGTATAAGCTTATAGACTCCAGATTGGAAAGTAGTTGAAAAACTTGTAATATATCATTGGAAAGCCCTAGGAAAGCTACATGGAATAGGCCTGTTAGTTTGTGGGTAACTCGTGTACTTATTGAGAAAACTCACAAAAACTGGAGGGGATGCCCGAAAAATGGGCCAAAATGACGTCATTTTGTCCCATAACTTTTCCCACGGCAAAAAATTCAAAAATCGGGCTCCGTCACTACACCTAAATCGACCATTGCGGTTCGAAGGAGCTATCTTGCATCAACATCCGCCCAGCCGTTATCGAGATCCAGGTGATACAGACACACACAGACACACACACAGACACACGCACACACAGACAGGACCTCCTCGACCCCCCTCCAAAGCCAAAATTGAAAATTCTCGTTGCACCCTTCTTCGCTCGCGAGTGGAATGAGTTCGCTTCGCTCGCTCATTGCACTCGAATTCAATTATACTTTGGAGAAATTTTTGTTAACAAACTAGATTCTAAGCAAATTTGGAAGAACAAAACTTTTTATATAGTTCTATAAATAGTAAATCTGGCAGCGCCGGCAAAGGGCGTGTTCAAGTTCCATCAGATCTGATCCGGTCAGATTCGCACGCTAATTATATATGTTCACAATAAATGAGATTCGAATTATTGCGCGATTTTATCGGATCCCAGTCGGATGTTGTAGCATGAGAAACGACGAACAGCAAAATTTCATTATACGGTAGTCAAGAATTTAGTAGTATAATCAAATCGGATGCAATTTGACTGCAAATGGTCGTAGGTTGAAAATGGACTAATACACGCTATATCACGTGTTCAAATTAACAATGAATAGCGAAAAAGGCTCCCATTTGCCAGCAAATTATCCAGCACTAACAACAATATTTATTGATCGGTTTGTACTATAACGTACAAAACTATTTAGTGTGTAAACATGTAGATTTGTTTGCTATAAACTTTTATGCGAATGCACTGGCATACAATTGTGCCGTTGCGGTCGATCGAACCCCATCTCAGCCTTCCTGTAGGGTGCGATAATAGTTACAAAATTTTGCTGCAGAAATACAGCTTTTTAGCGCTATGGGAGGGTCCAATGGACCGCAAGGATCCAATCTTCCGACCAGTAATTCCCATGTACGCAATACTTTTCAAACGTAATAAATAAATCAAACCATGGTTTCTCACAAAATTTGCAGTTATTTTAGGTACTTAGTACTGTTTTATAACTGAAAATTTCTACAGGAAGTTCAATGAAATCCATCGAAGGATTAACAGTCAACGTGTCATCAGTTACCGGATTTGATGCTAGTAACTGTCTACCGATGTGTCTGTATATTAAAACATTCTGTGTGTCGTTATTTATGAAATAACACGAGCATCAAGGCAACAAATCCTTCAATCAGTTGTATTGGAATGCAAAATAGCACTGGGAAGGAAGTAAAATGTTGTTCGTAAAAGATTAAAGATATTTAAAGAAGTATATATTTTAGGTGATAGGACATGTTGTTAAATAAACAGGCCCGCGATATTGCGTAATTCGATTTCTACGTTTTAAACATATAAAACATTTAAGCTGGGAAATATATACGAGTCGTAAATTCTAACTTACTATGTCTTATGTCTGTATCGGAACAAAATACCAAGCTGTCATAATCGTCGTCGAGTTCGACGTTTGAAGTATTAATCCAGTTACGGTAAAATTGATCATTGCTATAATCATACTTGATTATTAATATTGTATTACACTTATCCTGAACGGTATTAATAAAATAGTAAAGCAAAATAACTGACGCCCCCTCCCCAATTCCCCGTACTAAATCCATCTTTTTAATGATATAACAGTACGACCCAGCTTGATTTGAGTATGTAATGTTATATAATCATTGTAAGAGGCGTAAACTATATGCATGTCTATATACCAAGCATGAGCCTTAGCCTAAACTAAGGCCTTTATATGAGTCATATATTGAATAAGATCTTGTTCCTTCAAAAATATAATCTTATGCCATTCAGTTTGACCTGACTCTACGATACAATCATAGTAGTTTGTACTGCTCATCTCGCATGCGAGATGAAATATGGTCATAATTCGTAAATATGGATAAAACCACTTTGATTTCTTGCAATGTCTCAAATCAAGTAAAACTGAAATAGAAAGTTTTAAAATGTTTATGTAGAAAAAATTTCGATCTCAGGATATCAACTGCAGGTGTTTCCTTTGCAGAAGCATAAAATTAATTAGGCTCAAATTTTTGCGTCGCATCTGGAGATATCTGTCCAAATTGAATTTCACTGTCATAGAATGTTTCACTGAAATTTTTATTAATTTAATAGGACCTCTACTTCAGATGGCAGATTTAAAGAAACAAAAAAATTAATTGAACTCAAATTTCGGTTTCTTATCTGAAGATATTCATCAAAATATTGATTTCTGAAGTCATAAAAACGTCCACTACAATTTTTATGACTCTAGAAGAACGTCTACTTCATACGACGGCTTTAAAGAAACTGAAAACTAATTTAATATAAATTTAGTTTTTTTAGCTGAAGATATTTGATCAAATAATCATTTTACTGTCACAGAATGTTTCACTGAAAGTGTCAATAATTTAATAGGACGTCTACAGTATATGAAAATAAAGAAACTGAAAATTAATTGACCTCAAATTTAAGGTTCTCTCATCTGAAGATATCTATTCAACTATTAACTTTATCGTGACAGAAAGTTCCACTGGGATTTTCTTTAACTGAATAGGACGTCTACTTCAAGTGACGGATCTAGTCTGTTCATGCGCGCTAATTCAAAATGCTCCTAATGCACTTTGTTAGTGGTTGTGTTCCTGATTCGATCTCTGGCGCCGGCTTGAGTTTTTCGAACATTGGACGAATCACAAACATAAAAGAGTTACAAGGGTTACAATTAATTAGACTAAAATTTCAGTTTCTCACCTAAAGATATCCATTCGAATATTGATTTAAGCGTCACACAAAGTTACACTGACATTTTTATGAATTTAATAGGCGCCTCCTTCTGTTTCAGACAGCGACATCAAAGAACCAGAAAATTAGACTCATACCTTCGTTTCGTTGAATTCAAATATTAAATTTCACCGTCAGGCCTCACAAAAATTTCGACTGAAATTTTTATGAATTTAATTCTGCGAAATTCTTATATTTTTCAGCGCATATGATTTTAACTATATATGTGACACGGTAGAATTTTAATAATAACAAAATAATGTAGCTGGTCTATTCCGTTTAAAAACGCATAAAACTGCATTGGTTTTAGACTTTCAATGGTCTCACTAAGTTTGGAATTTTGTGCAATGTCCGATTATTATTGCTAGAAAAAAATCTCGATTTAGTTGCAAAAACCAATTTCGAGGCGACATCGCGATTCGATGGGTACGTTCTATGGTATGAATCGACAACGTGCATTTACAATAATGGCAGATGTTGTCGATGAACTAATGCGTGGAATACGAACGCTTGAAGAAGTCCGTACAACGCTTCGAACAGTTGAACTATGTGTCATTGCAATGACAATATTATTGTACACAATCGTCTTCCTGGGACTGCTCGTTGGCCTAGCATACGCTTTTACACGTCGACATCGGCATAGGCATCATTCTGCTGATCTCCTTTACGCTCATATGAATGCTACTGATGGTGGCCCCGGCGCTGTAACCAATATAGCTTCGAGTCCAAAAGAAAGACAGACGCTTATCAATACAACTAATACAAGTCTTCAGGGCAATGGCGGCAGTGGCGGACGTAGCGGTATCGGAGGTGGTATGGTGGGAAATCGTGTCAGTGTGCCAGCATTGTACAAGTCAACTGCTCCAATTACGGGTCAATCCACAAACAACGACCCGAATTTTGCGATTCAGTTGAACGCTATTTCGTCTGTGACCAAAGACCAGCAATTACAGAAATCACCTCTGCCACATATTCAGGTTAGCATAAATGCTAGCGCATTTTATATTGCCTTATGCGGATAAATTGAAAAGTTATCTAAAAATTAAAAGAAAACGAAGTCTCAATGTTTGGCTGTGCCTTGGAAGGAAATGTGTGTCACTGAAATCACTATAACGATAAGTAACAAGACAGCAGAATAAACTCTTCTATATATACTTTTCTTTCTACAAGTTGATGAAATTTTCCAGATTTGATTTCAATACTGGCATGACGGTGATGCGCGATATATCAGGAACCTCTTAGTGCATATATACTTAAGTTCAAACAGAACCTCCATAGGTCTAGTATCCACATTTTCAACCACTATGAAAAGGCATAACATCTTTTACAGTAAAATATGTGGCAATCAGAAGCCATGAAAAATAGAATGTCATGGAAATAAGTAGTATGCTTAAAATTTATAATAAATTTGGATCAATAAGTAAATATATATAGAGTAAACTTGTAATACAATTGAACAAAATAGGATTTAATGCAGTATTGACAGTGGTAGAAGGGGGTACTCCCACTAAGGGTTAAGAGTAGTACTTCCGCAAGGCAAATCTACCATCACCCCTAAAGGCTCCACACAGACTTTTTAAGACTACGCACGCCATTTTAAGGCTCTGCAACCCCTGCTCCCCCGCACGCCTACGGCGCAGAAAAGTTTAGCGAAAAATACCTAAAATAGTGTAAAAAGTGGCAAAAGTTGAGGTTTATTTTTTTATTTTAATGGGGGGCAACTAGCAAAATACGGGCAATTAGGAAAATTGATCACAAATTGGCAAAAATTAAGGAAACTTTTGAGTTCTTAAAAATTTCTGAAATTTACCCCCAGGACATAACCCATGACCATCTACCTCTAAGCCAAGAAACCTTTGACATGATTTAATGTAAGCAAACTAGACAGTTTCTTCAAATATATTCATGATTGCGTCAACCATGGACAATGGCTCGTATTTGTGGAATTACACCTTTGTGGTTAGATTTTTTATAGCTAAATTCCGCACCAAAGTTCTGCAAAAATCGAGCTAGATTCTTGAATAACTCTGTTGTGTGTCCATCTCTTGCAATCATGCAACGGGGATTTGAGTCCTGGCGACAAGTGAGTGAAACATTGCCAACGTGCGGCCACGAAATATAGCCCGGTACACGTTTCAAATAGTTAAAGTCTAATTATTTATTAAGCATAAGCCTTGTGAATGTTTTGAAGCGATGCCTTGCTCATGAGTTTAACAGTTTCACTTAATAAAACAAAAATACAATAATAAATATTTCTCTTCAACATTTATTTCAGATCGATTCAAATCACGGCGAGACTGACGACGATGAAGAGCACTGTATGCTTCCAAAACTAACGACGGCGACCGTATCACCCGCCGATGCAGCTGGCGTAGACAGCATCGACTTATTTGATCGCAAAATTGGCAGCTCACCCTCGGCGAATATTGGCTACAGCAATGACGATGACGTTGACGACGATGAAGATGGCAATGACGACAATGATAACAATAATTATCGATCGGGTGTTGGTAGACTAACGACAATAAACAGTTCCGTTGCAGGTATAACCACAAGCGGAATTATAGCCCCATCGTCTTCGTCACTTGATACCGGAGAAGGCATCGGCGGTGGTAGCAGTAGCGCAGTAACAACTGGCGTAACAAGTGCTGAACTATATCATCATCACCATCATAGTAGTAACACCAACACCACAATAAGGCAGCGTCAAATTATTTCAGACCGTCCAAATCGAACAAGAAATATTGATAGCGACGAAGACGATGATGATGACGATGTAGTTGTTGCAGCCGGTATAGATATAAGCGATTCGATGTATGATCGACAAATTGACGATATAATTCGGCAAATCGATTGTCAGGATCCAAACGCAGTTGTTGATCCGAGCAGGCAGATTGTTATGCGCGAAGATGTTGTATGAGCACAATTTTTGGTATCTTCGGCGTGAGTACGGTTCATCGTTGTACGGTGGTTTAACTAGTCTGCATTTAGCGACTGTAGTGAAAGGTATAAAACCATTGTCATGCGTTGTAGATGTAACATTCTACAAGCATGTTGCAGCTAATATCTACTATACGATTTGCCTATCTCACCGAAAATACTGTATACCGGATGTACCCATGACCAGACGATAGATTATTAATTAAAAATGAAAAGCTGTTTAACACTGATCACGATTTAAGGCGCTACAATATTTGCTACAGATCTCAGTAGTCTAAAACGATGGTATAACAGCAATATAATCGTCGCTTAGTTTTACATGCAACAATTAGTTACAATTAGATTAACGGCTGCCGACAACATAAATGAAAGCTTATTGTTTCGGTGGCAACTGTGATTATAATATTAATGGTAATTGTTGGTTACTAGACAATGCCAAATTAATACATTAACATCTTGTCCATGGTCGTGTGAAATACTAAAGGTCATGCGAAAGTGAACTTGGAGGAAGAAATTTGATGACTACATGTGTAGCTTTGGGGCATGTGTAATAAAAAATAAGTTGAAACACATGGTCAGGTGCGACATATAGAGCTTATGACACTTTATCGTCATCCTACGTCAACCAGCCTGATTTCCTAACAAACAGCGACTGATAAGAATGATCATGGTCCATGTATACAATAAAAATTAAATTTTCGACGGTTCTGATATTGACGATATTTTTGTAGACCTTATATGTTATCAACATTGAGTGTAAAGCGGCATTCGAGTAGACAATTAATAGTCAACATTGTACACAGAAGAAAAGTGCTGATATATTTCAGGCAACTAAAATGTACGTATTCTATAGAAATACCTATGTCAGACAGCAAATTTATGTCAGACAGTACACTTTTAAAGCTGTCAAAATAACAAACGGAAGGGTAGTGCTATTTAAAAGTTCGTTTTGTCACCACGGATAGGCTGCGACTTGGGCTGTTTTAGACCATTGTAAAACATGCTCATTGCAAATCGTCGTTCACGGAATTTATTGTTCTCGTTATAACTTGGCCAACAAGTCGTAATAGTGTAAATCATACATACGTGTTAAGCTCATGCCCAGTTTTGTCTTATTTTGATTTGAGTATTGTTGTGGAATTGCCCTTCAACTTCAAACCCTACTATGATCTTGGAAGTCGAAACAAGTGCTAAATTCAATGACACGACGCTGTACATTTTGTTCACAAAGTGAATGTATAATTAAGTGATGTCAGAGCTTGTAAATATATAATTTATCGTATTTATATGATACCGTACAAGAAATACTCAATGCGTTGAACAAAACCCATTCCAGCAAATCAATTTTTGCAGTACTGTATGTATGGCTTTAACTCCATGTGTCACATCCCCAAAGCGTTATGCATCTATATCTGCTTTGATCTATGTAGTTACAACAAGCTTTTGCATCTCATGTCTGCTATTTTTATCGGCATACATTTAGAAGCAGGTGTTGAGCGGCGCTAGCCCCTGAGGCCTCGGATCGTGCCCTGGTCTAGCTCCCTTAAGGTACCACCCTAACCCCGCTCCCACCCCAGTTCTCCGCAATACCTTCCCACTACACCCATGATCTCGTGGCAAATTGAAAATTTAACATTTTAGCAAATATTTGAGACAATGGTAAACATGGAAGTTAAATTGGAAGAAACGAAGGAGGTGAATGGGGCGGGGGTCGTGAACTATTCTTAGTGTCCCTGGAGGACCTCCCTAAATCACCTGTAACCTCCCAATGAGATGACATCCGCCAACTGAGATGACCTCCACCGCCGTCCCGGGCTACCCCTGAGTCCTTAATGCATCAGCATGTAGAATTTATCTGTTTTAGCGTCGTAATCGGTGGTGAATACCAGTTTCGCTACTGTGAAACTTAGAATATTTCGGCCTGATGTATAATTCTCTGTTGAAATAATTTTGGAAACGAAACCCTATATGCTGGTTTTGCTAGCTAACTGCAAAATGAATTATTATTTTGCGTCATTCGAAATTTGCATATCTCGACAGCGTTTCGCGTTTGCTTATATTACGTTTTAGCAGCCCTAAATTAAACTAGTAATTCTACCGAGATTGCAGAATGTAGTGAAGCGTAGGTACACCTACGCCTTTTGCGTACACAGCCAATCAGCTCTCGGTAGCATACGTCTATATGCTATATGTGTATATCACACAATACCGCGCAAGTTAGAACAAAACTAACACCGGCAATAGGTTTCCTATGCCCCAAAATCCCCAAGTGCAAGCTATCAGGCTCCCATGACGTAACAGTAAAATTAGTAATTTTGGATCGATGAATCATAGCAGCGCCATACCCACGTACCCATGGAACCATGGATCGTAGAGCCAAATCAACACCAGCAATGAGTTTGCCATGCCCGAAAACCCCAAGTAAACCTTTTCAGCCGCCTAGGACGTCAAATCAAAATTTCTAATTTTGAGTCGAGGGACCACGATGGTGCCGTACATCGAAAAAAACATCGGCAAAAAAGAAGCATCCGCATTTATCAATTTACAATGAAATAAAACAAACCAGAGAAAAAAAATTCGAAAAATTCGAAAGCTATTAAGACAAAAATAACATTGCTTCCGTAAAAGGTACTAAAATGGGGTAAAATGGGGCAAAAAACACACATTTTGATCCCTGACCCCGGAACCAGGCCCCAATTCAAAAAACGTTCGATCGACTATGCCGGTTGCAATGAGCCCAAGATTATGAAGCTCCCGAGTTATGGCGATCACACACATGCATACAGACAGAATTTAAAAGATTTCAGATTTCACCCCTGCCACACACAATCTGCACTACGTTTCACTACGTTCTGAATAATCGCCGAAAGAGCTTCTTTTCTTCGGGGCAGTTTCTACAACTGCTGTTGAATTTGGTTTTTAGAAGAGCACCACTGTACGTTTGCATGCCATAGTCGAGCGTAAATTTCAGTGTGCATATTTGTGGTATTTGTAATACGATCAGCTAAAGACGCTTTTTTTGTAGTTATTCCGAGATCATTTTGAGATATAAATAGGTTTAGAAGATGGTAAGCTACTGGAAGCGTAGCTTTCTATATTATTCGCTGCATTTGTTTCCGCTTTAGTGCAGCAACCATTGTTTATGAAATGGGACATATTGTTTGGGACAATACTTACCTTGAAGCGAAGTTTTGCTGTTTTCAACATTAGATACAAAAATATAGTATGAAAATTTTTGAATATGTGACTAGAGCTCTTACTGTCCTTGTTGGGTATCCACGTTTCACTGTGATCTACAATGTTTTACTGGTGTTGACTTGGCAATAAAAATAATTTAAAATAGCGCTAATAACTTCGGATACTTTAATGCAGTAAACTTATGATTTCAGGTTTACAAATCCATCATTTGATTAATATATAATAAATACAAGTGTATATTATATAATAATGCTTTAGGTTCCGTGTTGATCCATTTCCACATATTCCAATTTCGAAAACTTTGTGAATAGTGTTGTTAAATAACTGATTGAAAATCGTCCGATCATATTTTCGAATATTAACGGCCATAGTGGCAATTTTTGTCATAATATAAAGAACTAGCATACCAATATTATATTACAGGCACCTAAACTCAACATTGCTCGGTTGTTAAAACTTAATGATAAGCATACGTGTGTTGAACAGTTTCGTAATTAGTGATGGCATAGCTTGTCTTGGCACTTTATGAATGTTACAGCGGGCCATTTTGCACGAGTATACAGTCACATGTATACAGCTAAACAAAAAGTAAAAACCGTTACTTGAGAAGACTTGTGATGGTAGCATCACATCGTAAACCAGTGCTCCTGGTGGCAGTGTGTATCGTAGAGTTTATTGTTTTATTCAATATTTTCCATATATCATGGCTTAAACGATGTTTTCTTCCTTAACATGAAGAATTTGTTGACTCAGATTCACCTTAGATAAAAATTTGGGATCTATTACAGATGCAATAATACAGAAATGCATAAATGCAACACTACAATAAATCCCAACGATTTGCGGTGTTAAACAATGGACGCTTTATTAATTCTTCTGAGTTAACACAGTGGTTCAGGACGTCATACAGTGAATTTAAAATTTTGCCTGATCGGTGACCGAATCATACGAATTTTTGGCTTTTGGCTTATCCGCATTCCACAGTCCCTTCCACCGCACCCCTCGCCCCCGCAGCAACGCCGCTGTCAGGTATGCTACGAGTCTTATGTTTTAATCCACAGAGATTCTGTGTGGGATTATTTTTCAAAGTATGATATATAACAGTGTTATAAGTGCAGGAGCTGTTCTGTTCATAGAAATAAGTCACAAAAGCGTTTACGGAAAACAAAGTTGAATCACATCATTTACACTATTTGCACAAAAATATTTGGCGAAGCCGCAAAACATCATAAACAGTGTATGCTTCTCTTGTCATACTTGGATAATCAAAGCCAACATGGTGGTTCGATCCAGCGTAACGAAAATCTTACTCAGGTGCCAACTGCTGTTGAAGACAACTGTCCGTAATGATTTTTTGCAGGAATAGTGTACCACGGGACAGCAGAGTAGACTACAAACGTATTAATTAATCTGCCACGCTAAAGAGGCCTCGAAAAGAATGCGAAGAAAGGAATGCATTTCATTAAACAGCAGACGTACGTTGCTCACTTTAAGTACAGTGATCTGGGTATGAAAACATTGTGTTTCGTGAATAATTAAAAGCCCTTAATGTTGCTAAAACGAATGTAGCAATAGCAGTCTGCAAAGGAAGTAAAAATCATTTTCCAAATTTTACATTGCCAATTGCTGGTTGATTACTAAATGTGGCTTGGTGTTTGTATTTAAGGTGAAATTTTTTTTCGGCCAGGACCAGCACTGTCGAAATCGAGGAAGGTCCTCCTGAACAGGCGCTTTTAGGAATCCGACTTGATCTGGCCAGGCCACGAGCATTACACCATTTTTTCAAAAAGTAATATTCATCTGCATCTCGTTAGCTATATCGATATAACAATATTACGCATTTTATGCACCGATGCTTATTCTTGTTAAAATTAAAAGCAATTTAAGCCGCATGCGGCAATCTGTTTTGGTGCTGTATAAAATTTACTGGGTTTATATGCATTAAGGTATTTGAGCGTGAAATCAATAGCAACAAGCTCCATCTCGCGCTTGTGGATTTGTTGTAACAAATTGCATAAGTTTTATTGTCGTATTATTAATATTCAACGCGCGACCGCCTATAAAAGCAATTTCTATGGATTTCAAATCAATGTTAACGCCAAGGTTTACTATTTGCAAAAGTTTCCGAGTTATTTGCTAAATTTAACAGTCAAATATTTTGAGAAAGGTGGAAATAATTAAAGGTCACAAGCACTTCTCGGATAAAGCCAACGGTAACAATGCACAGCCTCGTTTAGAATGCTAATGCTGTATAGGCTAACAATAATCAGAATTAAACTATGAACATGCCCGAAAAAGATGAAATGTAATGAAATACATTGCAAAGTTTACATGTTTTAAATCGAAAATTTAATTGCGAATAAAATATCACTTCCAAACATCAATATTGCTATAAATTGCAATGTGTATTACTGAACAGCAGTATTTCTTAGTCATATACGGATGTTTTGGTATTGCGCGAAATAGCAAATGTAACTTATAGCTTTAAATTTTTACATGAAATGCATGTCATATCGCAAACTTGAAGGCAAATTATTGTTTTGTTGACTTTTTCATAACAAAGATCACACAAAATGTGCGCAAGGCAAGGCAAGGCGCAGCAAAATGTAAACCTTTAACACTCGAATTAATTTTGTCAAACTCAAACTGGTACCAGGTATCGAATTAGGGTTGTACGCGTGAAAACTGTGTACGCAAACCGCTGAGCAATGTAGCAGCTGTTGTCTCGGTTCCGTAAGGAACCTCGCTATCAAATGAATAACTACGCATGTGCAAAATGACAATATACGCCAATTTGGATTAACACTCCAGTTAACAAAATAAACTAAATTACCTTGTGAGCAATGGGCGTTAAAAGATTAGATGTGGTTTCTACACAGAGTTTTATTGAGGCCGCTTACTTTCATGCAATCTACCCTGGAATATTTTAGTTTTAGAAATGTCCCTTGATATGTACCAACCTCACTGTATGCAACTATTATAAAACAGGAGCGCGGGGTCGGAATTAATTGTTGTATAACGCGCAGACATGTTACTATTGGGTCACATGTAATCACAAGGCATACATACTACTATTTCCATGTTTGCGGCAATTGCGATATAGGATAGCGGAACTTAATAACTGCAGTCTTGTCGGAACGAACTGCGATTAAAACATTCTACCTTATAATTAATGTAGACGAACGAAACCGAGACACTTGTGGTGCGTTTTCGCATGTTATGGCATCTGAAATGTCTTATTTTCAACTGATTTCGTAACATCTCATTCAGACTGAATGTTGCTTCAGTTTATGATAAAACTTGCGAGAAAAGGGGTAAACAATGTCGAACCGTCATTGCTGTAGTAATAAATCTGATTCATTAAATACATTAAGCTCTACACAATTTACTCATAATCTTATTCTAAACTGAATTCAATACAGATTTCACTGCCAATGGTTATAACTTCTGAAACTACTAAAATTTTAATACCACAAATTATCTATCGTAGTTCGGTTTACATAGACCATATCAATATCTCATGACTAACTTTAGAACGACAGTTTCACACCTTATAAATGTTGTAGCGGCCCTGTTGTCAATTATTATCGAATACTTCATCAAAGAGGAAAAGAATGCAATTTTTATGCACCCATATGATTCTTCAGTAGTTTGTTGTACATTATGACAGCGAATTAAGTGTTTAGCTATATACACATTAACCTAACTTTAGTTTTATTTAGTACACAGGTGTTTTGCAAAGGAGCCAGTCGTCTTTACTCTCGCTCAACGTCTCGACCGATTGTAGGCGAAATGGTGTTTAATTTTACTGGGATACCAATAGTTCTGTCCGACTTTCGTTCTCCGATAATTAACCCTACAAGTCAGAACTGGTGTAGTTTTAAAACATGAAAGCTGATGTGAGCAAGACGTTCCGTTACAAACCAGGTACACTGAATACTTTCGATTTATAAATTTTTGCCAATGAAAAAAAATATGCCGCAAGAGGTTCCTGCGGGCAATAGACAGTTCCAGCGGGGCAGGATTCGCTGCGCATGAGACTTGCACAGAGGTTACCAATACTTTTGCTCCTTCTCCTCAGTTTTCCGGCCATAATTTTTCCCATTTTCCAAATTTTCGCTCCTGGCTTTGTGGTCATCAGCGTGATGATGGGGACTGCGTTATCTCGGCGGGGAGGATATACAGTTTTAGGCTAGTGCAAGCTTTAGCCGGGTAACCCAGCTACCCGATACGAACAGCTGCTATTGTATATATACATTTTGGTGGATTCCGTTTTATATATTTTGATATAGCGACGTGGTCGTAAAAAATGAAGTCAATTTTTAAATACCATGAATTCACTTCGTGTACTAGTGATATATACTGAGTTGCAGGACTGTACCGTAACTAACTAGCCAGTTACAAATATTACAATACAACTGACAAGTAGCGCAACTGCGAATATCATAAAAAATATCACGTCGAGAATTGAAGCGAGACGCTGCCATTTGTCAGGAACGGCACGTTGCATTATTTGTTGGTGATGATGTTCCATAATTTCGCAAAGATTGTGTATTTCAATACACATTTGTTTCAAAATATTCGACAATTTTTGTCGTTTGTCATAATCGGTGTAGTACTCGCTGTCGGCTCTACCGCCACGGCTTCGACCGGACGCGTATGGATCGTCGAACAAAATATTTCCGTTGGCGTACGCTTTAGACCGCCGTTGTTCCTAAAAGCTACTGAACTATTATGAAAGCCAGCTTTAATATCTTAAAAATCTACCTTGTTTTTTCATGAATTATCAACAGCCTTAGCAATATACAGTTTAAGCAACTTTGTGAGCCACTCTAGCTTTAGTATCTAGAAAACTTTCATGTTTCTTATAATCGGTCAACTGATTTAAACAAAAAAACCCGGTTTAAATAACTTTGTGAGTCAACCTGGTAGATCTCGAAACCAGGACTGTGGAAACAACATAAATTATATCTCTTTAAGCAAAGTGAGACTATAATAGACACAGTAAATTATTTGTGTGTCTTAGATACTTCGCTTTAAACCAAGGTAGGGTTGCTACCAATTTAATAACTGTTTGCAGCATGATAAGATACAGATCGGTCTTGATTTTAACGCTGTTAGTTTTAATAAAATTACCACTCTGCAGTCTAGCATATTGGCCTGTGTCATCGGTCTTACTTTCAAGTATTTTTAAGCCAAGTATATAATCAAGTCCTATGCAGCATTCGCGCTATAATGTCTCCAAGTTTGGAAACTACGTATCCCACACAGTATCAGCACACGTTCGACAATGTGGGACCTTAGTCACACTCGCATTATTTGTAAAATTTTCAATATTTAGCTAGGAGTGTTGTCATTTCCCGAAGTGATTGTACCTATCCTTCTAGTTTCATGCCGAAGTGTCAATATGCCTACTGTCCTGATACAAACATCAATATTTTCAAGAAAAATAACGCAAATAAATAACACACCACTTTAGCTGTAGGCGCGAAAACATGGTAGCTAAGAGTTTGGGTGACACCGTAAATAATAAATGCAATAGCTAGACGTGGGCCGTATACCACCAGGAATTGATTTACGGCATGGGTATGATCCTGACGGTCTATTCGGTATAGCGGCGCCAACAAGGGACAAAAGTTCAAAATAGTAGAGCATTATAGCGTGAATGCCGCATTAAAATACATAAATTTACAAGACCTTGCTGATACAATTATGGAAGTACACACATAGTCAAACATCATAATATAAGATCATGTGTACTACGAGGTGTATTTTGTGTAAGACAAGAGCTTCGTCAAAAGCACACCGCGAATGTTTGTAAACCTTAACTCATTGTGTCCTTCGTATATGTCCTCGAAACTATTATCTAACTCACTGCTATAGAATCTGCAGTGATCGCTAGGCTTAAAGATGTTTATATAGACCTACTTTTCGCGGCTCGGTATTAAGGAAAAGCTCACGTCGCGCGAATGCATGTTACACCAAGAGTAACTTTAAAAATAATAAAATAATAAATACAGATAGAGGGTCGAATATTAAGACTCCAGATTAGTAGTTCTGTTCACTGGAAAAATATAGGGCATGTTTTTATGTACGTCAGGTAAACTGCGCGTTGTACAGAGCCAGGCCAGTAATTGCAGCACTACTCATGAATTAACAATACTACGTATAACGTTGTAGCTTTTAATTAATGTAGCATTCTAAATTCTAACGTAAAAGAATCGCAGCGAAAAGGGCTTTCGTGTTTTTTGCAGTTTTCAGGCAGGAGCATAAGATTAATTAACAAGTTTCTTTAGCTTATATAAACCCAGCGGCAAAGATTTCTGTGTATTTGTATCCTTATTTTGTTATTTGGCGCAATACAGATAGAATTTGTTATACTACCAATACCGAGTTAAACTAACTAACTGAGCAAACATTGGTTATCTATAGTGCTGTTCTATGGTTCTTAGATCAAATGGTGACAACATGGGGTGTGGTTACCCTCGCAAGGGTCACAATATTCCAAAGCAATATGTACTCCCTGATGTCTTTTCCGCATCCCAATCCCACCGACCCTGTCGTGCTGTCTCCCACCCCCCCCGCGCCCTCAGCGCGAGAAATATTTTATCAAAGATTAGCAAAAATTGGAATAAAATGGTGTGGCTCTGTGGTTCTTGGGCGTGTTGGCATTGTGCCTGTTCACACTGCATCCGATCAGATCGCATCCAATACCGCCGAACGCGACACGTATCAGATATCTGTATATATACTTGTATTTTTCCACTACATCATCCGATTCGTAATTGGGAAAAATTTACATGCTGTGTCGGCTCATATCGGGTACAGTGTGAGCTCTCTATATATAATACATGGACAAATCAGATAGAATCGGATTGGATCGGACAGGACGCCATGATCGGATTATGAACAGTCTAATTACTTAGTATGCATTCACAATAAATATTCATATAGTTACTTACTTGCCTGCATACAATTTCATCAAAAGCTAAAATTTATTGAATTCCTATAATTCAGAAAGAGTTTTGAGGACACACATGAATTGTTTTCAGGTTATGATTTTTAAGTGCAATAGTTGTCAAATCATATTTCCGGCTTAATTCAAATCTAATTTTACTGTTGCCATATGTGGATATGTTGTTTGTTAGCCTGCTGGTTTCAATCGATTATAGTACATAATACATAAAGCGTTTACCCGTGACAGCATGCTGCGTTAAGAACCACTCCACGAAGACATAACTTCAGATTTCAATGCAAAAGTACACGCGAATTTTGACATATAAATCACATAACCTGTTGGAGTTGGAAGTGGGTGTCACACAATTTTTTCGTTTCCAATCAAAAAATGGATGAAAATCATTGAACGGATTACTACGACCAAGAACATCTGAAATTTGCATTATCCAATGTAATTTCAGAATAATTAATTTGGATACTTCAGTGCACACGTATGCTTAGGCAATATATAATTTTATTACTATGAGGAGAGTTCTTGGCTGGAATCAATGAAATGTTGCAGATCCAGTGTTTGGTTCAAACCGTATCATCAATCATAAGACATTATTTTAATGTCTCCATTGTATTACGTTTTTGGATGGTTTTGGGAGTTGCCAAAGAATTTATAATCGTTCTCCCATTTAAATTTAATACCATGGGTTAATTGGAGCAGATCAAGCGGCCACGCCATTCGAAAACAAGACCCATATTTTACCAAAAACGAAAAGATGAGCCGTTTATATAATGCTTTTAGCTTATGTAAGTCGTGTTTTATAACGGTGCATTCCTAGCGTCAGAAAAGCTTATACCTGTAACAGAATTTAATTCTTTTGCAGATATGCGCAGTTTTATTGGCGTTCTTCACAATTAGTCAACATTAAAGCTAAAAATGCACCGCCGAGGTAACGGATTTATGCCATAATTGAATAATCTGGTTGTACTAGTTAACAAAATTGCTAGTTTAAATTTTGGTTACAGGACAAACTAAATATTATTAACACTTACAGTGTGGGAATATAGCCGACATATCTTATGTATTATTTACCTTAGAAAAAATAAACTAAACAGAAAATTATATATATTATACAACTAGGTTTTTTGTGGACCCAAACATTTTTAGCTGGACCCATGCTGGACCCAGGGCAGTTTTGGCTTCGGCGACATAGCGTCTGCTAATGAATTCTATTACAAAGTGCAGGCTTTCAGCCGTTAGTGCTTTCATGTGTGTATAGTTGCTTACTGCTGGTTTCATAGATGGCCCTGGTGGAACTGCACAAACCACAGATGCTCTGCTCCTGACAAAAGCGTACATGAAATATGGGCCAATCTTTTGCAGTTAGAGGTGGTGTAAATTTTGTCTGGCTATGTAATTACGTTGCTTTATTGTGTAAAAATTTATGACATTATCGAGCCAAAAATGTGAGTCTGGACCCAGTGTTTACGGTCTGGACCCAAAAGAAATTTGTTGGACCCAAGTTGGACCCAGGGTCCGTTTTGAAAAAAAAGCTGAATACAAACTACCACCGTAAAAAACTAACCTGTGCTAACACATCCTTCGCAACAAAATATTACGAATAATTTGTAGTGAATCGCTGCTCAGCTATCAAAATCTCAAATCACTAAACACAGGTTAATAAATTCGAATGTAAAGTAAAAGATAGAAATACAGATATATCTGTTCACGTTTAGAGCAGCTTCTGCCACGGGTTGGAATATGTCTAAACTTATGGTAAAATTGGTAAGAAACAGGGAAAATCAGCAAACATTTGTCGCAAATTGGCAGAATTTGAGGGTGTGGATTGAGATTTTGAGTTCCTAAAAATTGCTGATATTAACCTCCTGCGATACGCCTTCCTGACGACCTACCGCACCCGAGACTATCAACCTCCACTCTACCCTAAGCGGGATCACTTTCGACACTTATAATTTATCCTATATATCTGATATATATTACAATATACATATTATATAAAAACACACGGCTTAAGCTGTAGTATGTATATATAACTGAGATCAAATTTAAGCCATGTATTTGCCTTTGTAGCAGGTATGCCTGAAAGGTCACTGCCTTCGTCGCCAGTTTTCCACAGTCGTCGTTGACCGAAAATTTGATCATTCGATTTTTGTCCAATCTTTGTACATATTTCTTCTCGCTAAAATTTAATACGTTCAAAAGGACAGGTTTCACAGGATAACTTATTTAATAGCATGTTTTACATTATATTACCTTATTGCGTGATTCAAAGTAATATTTATCGAACAAAAAACAACGTGTTAAATGCTGATTATTGACTGCTGGTATCAATCACAATTATTATAAATGTATATTAAACAAGATATTACTAGGTTGTAATTCACAATTATATACTTAACAAGCTTTGCGTAACGCGGACTACTCAAACGGGCTACCTAGTCTCAAATTATTTTTCGGTCCCGATTATCGCTGACATAGTATATATCTGATACAATGTCGGGAAAGCTTAACACAACATTTGGCCGACTACTTCAGCAGCATATTCAGACGACAGATACATCAGCGAAACCTGAACCCACCTTGATCTGAAACACGCTGCAGCTCGTTCACTGGATGATAGAAGAATTAATACGTCCATGTTTATAAACGAAACCTTTATCACTTACAATACAATCAAATTTAGAGAAACCCGGTAACTCGGTCGCAAGATATGGGCTTTTAGCTTGGATAGGCTAAATTGTAGCCTATTAAATGACAAAACAGCACAACTTCTATTCATCTTTGATGTTAATGATTTTGTAGAACCATTTCTACTTTGATATTCGCAGTTCGAGGGCGAAAGTAGTACACAAGAGGTCATCATCATGCAATGCTGCGACGCAATTCCTTTAGATTTGACGTATTCCTAAGACAGGATCATGATTTAGTTAATTAATGTAAAATACATAGACCAATGGTGAAGCAAAAAGGCATATATTTATTAATATTGAATTTGATTACGCTGTTAAACGCCATTACAAAATTGAGCAAGATCAAACTAACCAACGATTCATCCATGGTTGGTTTAGAAACCAGCGGTATTTTAAGCGCGAGGATAAACTCGAGAAACTCTGGAAATGGCTCATTATACAACCCTCGACGTTCAATAAGAACAATAATTGTAGCAACGATAACCGCAAGACATAGGATTGTTACTTGAAATATGCAGAATATAGCTGAAATGAAAAGGTGAAATTAAAATAGGTTTATGTATTTATAAAACTGTTCCCAATATTAGGTATATTATTGGATGTATTCTTGAAAAATATACAACCTAGCGCGCTATTCAGTGATTTCTGTATCACTTATATTCATTCATAAAACTGGCGCAAATGCACAAATCATTCTGTTAGTTGTGATCGCACCTGATATTACGAAAACAGGCTTCTGTAATATAGCACTTGCCGGCGAGTAAACACGCTAAACAAAAGCTAAAAAATACAGTTGTTCAAACTATTTTTAAATAATTTATAATGGCTCAATTTGTTTTTCATAAAAGTCCAAAACATCATCGTAAAATCTAGTAATATTCGTAAATGGTATCATTTAGGTTAGTCAAACCAAGAGTGCATTAGGGAAGAGTATGTCACTTCCCTGCACTCACACGTAAATCCGCGTTTGATGACGCCGACATTTTCGGCCTGACCCCCCCCCACAGTTTATTGGTGGGTCGAGATGCACTGATCCCACAGATTCTGGGGGGGGGGTTACTCGGACCACCCAGCTTTTTTGGGGGTAGGTCGGACCCCCAATTTCTGGGGGGTGTCGTTATAAGCAGTTGCTGGTTTAACCGACCCCCCAGAAATTGGGAAGGTGGGAGTCCTACCTGCCCCCCTCCCCCCAAGAAAACGGGGAGGGGGAGGCGGGTCACGCCGAATACGCCCGCGTCATCAAACACAGGTTTACGTGTAAGTGCAGGGAAGAGTCATATTCTTCCCTAATGCACACTTGGTCTTAACCAAGAGTCCATAAGTCAAATTTTGTAGAAGAGTTTGACATTCGGTCATACTCATGTACCTGCTTTCCCTTATCTGATCACGTGGAAGATTTGTGGTTTAACTTCTCAATAGTTCCTGGGAGCACATCCTAAACATATTCCGATGGTATTTTACTCCCGAGACAAGGATTCCTGAAGGATACTAACTGTTAAGTCCTAATGCATGAGCAAACTTAAAGTGACCCACCAGCCACCCTATTTTGTAGCAACCGATATCGAATCGCAAACCCTTGTTACGAAAACCGGCGTGAAATATATTTGGTTTTTCGCTAACTAGAAATTGGTAAAATCAAATCCAAGTGCTATAAATTATACCTTGTGTTCGAACAAATTACGGCGTTTTGAATTTGCAGAAATTCGGTTCGCAATGCCTAATTATTTAAATTTGGATTATTTAGTGTTCGCGAACAAATTTAATGCAAAAGTGACGTCACAAACAAATCGATTCTGTAGTCAAGCTCTTGGTGTTAACGAACAAAGCCGGCTTAATTCAAATTTGAAAAATTTTCGTTCTCAAAAATTTGGGTAATTTTACTTGCATTTTGGCAATATTTCAATCCCGAGCTGTGCGTTCACGAACAGTTTTACGCCGAATTTAAATTGGCCACAAAGCGTTCCGTAATATTTCTTAAATAAAATTACAAAATACGATGGTTGGCGGCTCACCTTATGTTTGGTTGCGCATAACCAGTGAGTATACAGACAGCGGTGTTAGGAGCCACTTTACTTTGCTACTTTTCAACTTGACTGGTTGTTTATATACTTTAACCTTTTATTTAATGCATTAGATTGAATTTCGTGTATTACTGTATAAAAGTTACCTGTAGCAAAATATCAAATCCGGAAAGCTTGAATTTCAGGCCATGTAGACTATCCTTTGTGTTAAGTAAAATATGTTGCTCGTATTCTCAAATATTTTAAGCGCGACAAGTGCGATTAAACCTAATGTTAAATGCCAAGAGTTTATGTTGACTCAGTAAATAATTGTATACTGCAGATTGCAAGTACATTGTAGTGTGTTCGGTTTGCGATGTTTCTTAGGGCACCGAGCACCACCTAAAAAAGTACTCGTGGCTAGTCTACGCTTTTCGTAACTAAACGACCGAGTTCGATTCCACGACACAGAAACAATTTCTGGCACATTATGTAGAATATACGTTAATGTATGCATGAAATAGTTATTGGTCATAATTTAGCATAAACTTTCTACTAGACTTCCCATGGAATAGTAAAAAAGTAATATTAACAATGTTTGAGCATTATTTGGCTGTGTAAAGGGCATTTCGGAAAAGAATTAAACTAGGACTTGGGATGCCGCATTGTAAAACTAAACAAGTCAGTTTTGTATGCACAATCTTATTACCTATCTATTCCTGTGTACATTAATAAGTGTTATATTAACTAAATTTTGTCATGTATTGCACGTTGGCATCTGCGCATTGTGCGAATCTTTGCGAGGCTCAGTAAGAGTTCAAATTACAGTTTTGCATAGCTAAGCTTATAGCTAAGCGCAGCTAAACCTACCAAAGTTTAATGGAGGGTGCAAATGGATGCTCCAAATATTATTGTCAAAATATATATTTTGTTATAAAAGCGTGATGATAACCGTTTAACTATGCGTTAACCAATTTTGATAACATAGTTGAGTAAGGACTAAGAATTTTAGAAATATCATATTGATTGTAAAGTCATTTTACAGTATTGGTTTTGGTAGATTGAATAAAATGGTTTCACTTTTAGTCAAAGGTATTCATAGCCAACCTTTAAGCGCTGTTTGGCAAAAGTAAAATTATACCAGTTTACTGCTTCAACTTAAAAACAATTTTGATGACATGGATAAATGATGCTTCCAAATGCAGATTTTTATTTTTAATCAGGACACATAACGTGCCTGTTAATGTGGCGTTTGCGTTATAACGTACACCCATATGGAAGTTTTGCCCCCCCTCGATGTCTCTACCACCGTCGATTATATGGTGTTTAGGTGACCATGGTGTTTATGATGGTATTGTATGATAGTATACATAGGTAGTGTAGTGTCGATAATAGTATGTAGACTACACAAAAAATTTATAAAATCTTATATTGCGTCACCTACATCATGCTGATATTTACACACTTTATGCACTGTGTTTTCGGTTGGGGTCCTTAACACTGTAAGCAATAAATAATAGGTAAATTTGGACATAACAGTTAAGTGATGGCGTCTCATATGGACCTATTTTATTATATAGTGTGGGTATACAACCTGTTCCACTGGATGGTGTGGTCTCGACGATTGGGGGAGAAAACATCCATATGCGGAAGTTAAATTCGGCACAAGTTCGTTATTTTATTAATTATTTTCGGGTCCTTTTTATATAATACAGGCAATGATTGAAATAGAATTAAATGACTAATTTAAAAAGGGAACTCTTGAGAGTGTTACCATTAACGCATGAACAACGATAAAACTCAACCAAGTCTGTTTTTATGCGTTCATACTTATTCTTGCAATAATCGGGCTTTTGGGAATAGTATTAAAAATGTGTTAAAACAATGAATTTATGAAGTTTATTCATCGCTGATATTTTTCAAGGAAGCATGACTTACTCCAGTACGCAGTATTCCACCAGGCCTCTCGCGCAGCCGAAACCTTCGTAGAACTAACGAACAGGTCACTATAAAAATGCCTGGAGTAGCCCGAATGGCAAAACAACCTGTACGTCGCTACTGTAAATAATACGGTTGTGTGTCAAGCTTTTTCTATGAAATTTTAGCACATATTTTTCATAATACATTTTAAATATATTTCCCTAAAATTAAAAACTAATTTTACCGATAGCCGGGAGTCCAGCGCTGCTTGCTGCAGTAAATTCAAACAACATATCCAACAGCGAAATTTGAATAAGCAACGAAAGCAGACCGATAGTAACTTTTTCACGACGAAGCGTGTCTGTACGTGACGGACAAAACAGACCAAGTAGTGTAATAAAAGATAGCATAAAACTTGGATAGATGAGGTACGATATGTATATATCGGTCGCTTCTCGCTTGAATGTTACATAGTATGCAACAGAATTCGCATTGCCAAGGTAGTTAGTAGCTGAGCTGCAACAGTGTTCGTTGTGCGTAGCTGCTGATGGTTGCACCAATTTGCTATCTGGAAAACTATACGCTGATATGCGTGCCAATATTAGTGTCGAATTCATTACAGAAAGAGCAATTTAAGGGTGTTTCAAAAACTAAATATATATTTATAAATAAAACAGAGAATGATCGATTAAATTTAATAAATAGATAAATAAATCGACGATCCTTTGCCAAATTAAATACAAAAACTTGACCTTAAAGCCTGAAGGCACAGTGGCTGAAGACAAGAACTGATGTACACGGCTCCGTTTTGAAAACTATTTACGGTTTAGAAATTCTACTTTTATTCACCAATGATATAATTTTAACTATGAGTTAAAAATGACTAAACCTTGTTGAGTAGAGGCCAGCCAAAAAATATTGCAACGAACAGCACACGACTGAAAAACATAATAGGGTTTCTTTATTTAAATAAAAACATGATGATTGTAAAAAAATTTTTCAAATAAACTCAACGGTAATTTGTCGCTGTATTTATCTACGCTTCAACTCTGTTTTCATGTAACTGAAACATCATCTTATGAAAACGCAAAATCGAAATCATGTCGCGCCCAGAGAAATACATTGATTGATAATTAAAAAATAATTTAACCCCTGAACGAACTTTGGTTAATTTTGATCTGATGCAAATTAACTTCTGCATGTAAATGAGAAACGTATTAGCCTGCATTTTCACTAATTGGGCGTAGGCTTGAAGAACACCTTTCACGAACCAAAATAAGCGTGAGGTAGTTGTTTTTATTTAATAAAGTATAAGCGACTTTGCTCAAATTTTACGTCATATAAGCCCTCACGCAGGATAGATATGGCATTCATCTCGCTTTTACACAATCCTCAAATAAGTAACTAAAAACAAAACCACAATGTCAAAGTAAAAATGAGACGAAATGATGACATGATCATGTGCAGTTTGACAATGGTTCGAGCGATGTTGCTGCCATTTTGATAGCTTTAGAGTAAAGACAGTACGATGTACATGTTAATAAAATATAAATACCGATATTGCTAAAATATTTTGCAGGGCATAGGTTATCAACCGAATAGGTTTTTTAATAATAATAAGGTTTTTCAATTTCACCATTTAGATCCCAACTGTATGAATTTCGATTTTATCTTTTTGTGTATGGTAGAAGATAAACGAATTTGGCTTAATTTTTTGAACACAGTTAGGTATACGCATATATTAATAGGACCTTTCAATAACGCATGTCTGGAAAATGCACATTTTGTATTTAAAATCATATCGTTTTACTGATATTACATGTAACATGACTGTGGCTTGACCGACTGGTATCAGTTGTCAGCAGATGTAAAAGCTTCGGTATATCACGTATTGCCCAGTATAGTAAGCGCAGACGGACACTGCTTTATTGCTATCGATGGTCCACTTTAAAACTGAAGCAGGGATAACATTTGTCCGTCAAATATCAAACTTACTAGGACTTGATTGCGCCAGGAAAATTATTGGGTGTTCGCAAATTGTTAGCACCATTTTTGATCATTGGGTAATTGCCGTGCCCTACGACTAGTGCCCAGAAAATTACTGGGCGCATCCAATTTAGGAGCACCAACAAATTCTCAAATTTGTCTGTTTTATGAAGATCTCGCAAAAAATTTTTGGCAAATTTTATATTCTCCTCTCCGGTTTTAAAGTGGATAATCTCTGCTTAAGCTTTTCAGTTCTCGGCTAACAGACAACCCTATAGTACTTCCAAATAGCATTTCGCCAGTTTTCAGAGCACGTTACACAGTCCGAGGAAAACATTTAGTTTCCTGTTTCGGGATTGAAGATCACCGAAACGTCTTGCCAGTCGAATTTGTTTTAATAAAGGCAAGTATAATGATCGGTTTCGCAAAGGTACGATATGTATAGAATGAATAGAGCCTTTTAAAAACTCTATTATATTATGACTCTTAATACTTATTCATGTTGAGTTTAAGTTAATGTTAAACACATGTACAGCGATGCAAGTCCATTTCCTGATTGAAATTAGTAAAATTTTAGATGATATATAGTTGGACGTGAATTTATAATGTACCTTTGAAATGCCACTGTGCATTTGGAAAGTAATATTCGGCACCGACTGCATCTTTTGCAGGAACCAGTTTAATAAATGACGAGGGAATAACGTTCCAACTGAAAATAGGCATTGAAAACTTTTTTAGATGACGAAAAATTATCAAGCCTACCTATTATTTGAATGATTGATAGAATCGGATTCCTGCTGAGATATTATAACTTAGGTGTACTAGAGGGCCGCGTGGCCGAGTGGTTAGAGCGCCTGCTTCAAAATAGTGAAGTCAGGAGTTCGAATCCAGTGATCGCGCTAATCTCCTTGGGCAAGGAACTCAGCCACAATTGCTTCGCAGTACCGATGCGTTAAACAGGTACTAGACTTTACTCTAGGCGGATAAGATGATGGGTGGTGTAAAGGGCAATCATCGTGGCCAGCCTACACACAATGCTTCGGTATAATAACCCGGATTGTCACCAAGTGCCAATTGCATGTTTATCCGACTTTTTAGGTGTACTAGAACAGACTTTATTTGCACGGCTTGTGACAAATGCCTGCAAAGTCTACACATGATTACATACACAAAACGAAATATTTAAGAGCAAATTCAATTAAATGAATTTCATTGAGAAAACTATATTTTATATTTCTGGGAATGAACCAAAAATAATATTCTTGGAGGTTAAATGCGCAATATCTTGATCCACCATAAATGGCTTATATAGACTTATGTTTTCAGTAAAATAAGTACGTACAATTTGTACTTACATTTAGTTACAGCGATTTTATATCGTATACTCCGCTGAGTTTTTATTTTGTTTAGTTTCGAATTTTCCTAAAATTTTGAGGCATTCCTGTATGTCATAGTATAACGGAAGCAGCTTTTTATTACTGAGTACGTTACAAAATTTTCTCCTGAAACGGCACCTTAACTGTCAGGAGTATTAATCACATATGTTGTTATTTTTATGCATTTGAACACTCACAACCCAAGCAATTGGATAGTAAAAAGGATTTCAGTTATTACCTAAAATGTGCATATGGCAGACAAAGATTTATCAATTTAAGTTTACTGGAAAAGACAGTATACATATATATAAAATTTCGAAGATTAAAATGTAAAACGTCATCGAAATTTAGCATTGTGTCAACTGTCCAAATTTCACGTTTACTACTTCAACCGAATACGTCATAAACAAGGTAATAGGATACTTTTCCTGACTGGTATTACTGCGCTATATTATTGCGTAACTGGTCTGAGCCCCTTTGTTTCAATAATATTTGATTCTCGTGCGGTGTGAATGCACAATTTCAACCATTACATTTTATGCTTACATCTTTGAATAATTCGAACAGACGCGCGTTAAATTTCAAACATGACATACATTTAACATCTAGGATTTCGAACATAACTCAATACACTTTTCGGACAAATCAAAAATGATTATCCACATCCATAAGTTTAGCTAATGATAGACGCTGCGTTTTGACAGTGAATTTGCAGCATCATTTTAACTTAACGCTACCTGAATAATAACGTCCAAAAAACGTTAAAAACGATAACAGATAATGAGATATATTCTTAAAACAACTCAACATGACTGCATTTTGTTTTACGTGGCGTATGATTATGTCGTTAAGTATAATACCACAGTCTTCTATTTCTCTGAGAGAAATTATTGATGATGCTGCATAAGGCCATGCTGGACCAATTGTGCCGGACAGTGTAAATGATAATCTTATATTAGTTTTGACTTATTGCTTCATATACCCGCGAATAATATTAACATTACTGGAGCACTGTCTTAACTGTGAAATAGCGACACTAGTCCAAGCATGACGAAGCTACGTAGGATAACAGCAAAATTTGGGGTAACTTTGGCTTTTGACTTCTGTTTTAAAATACCACCACTGTGTCCCTAGTAAAAAGAGAAATTGCATGCTTCGTTGGGACCGTCGGGTTTCTACCATAAACAAACATACTGATCAGACCTGTTAGAAGCACTGCATGTTCGGTACATCCTGGATGGTGTGTTTTACAAAATTTCGGGCTCCGTGTATGTGATATGCGTAGGATTTTTTTCGGCTCACCGATAAATCACCACTCTATGCCAAAAATTCGACAATATGTTTTTCTAAAGTGTTACTTCCGATACTAAATATTTTATAATCTGCATAAAAATTAATCTACAAATTGCTTTTACTGTGGATACAAGTATAACGTGCACCATCATGCTTATAAGGCAATTTATTAAGTAGTTGAGTGCTTTAAGTTAAAAAGCGAATTGAAATACTTTTTATAATTCACATGCATCGGTAATGGCGTGTCGATGGTGTGTTAATCGAAGCTAAAGTCGCATGCAACGATTGTGTGATTTACCGTTTTACTAATGTTGAGCTGTGTCTACTCGTCAAAAGACCATGTATATGGCGGAACAACAATTTCTCAATTCTCAATTTGTAAAAAACAAGGTCAAACGGTAGTTGAACACCCAACTACTGGATTGTTCATGCGACGCGTTCAACTAATAAGCTACGTTTTCATTAAATGTGCAGAAATATTTCCGGATCATGTTAATTGTGGTGTGTGTTTCCCAAAGTGGTTTGAAATACAGCAGATTTTCTAATATTAACAAATATGAGCGGACTGAAGGTAACTAACAGCAATAAACGTTCCGACGTGCCAGTTATGAAATAAGAGAAAGCTGGCTGCGCGTTTTGCGCGAACACAGCCCGTAAGACGGTTACACTTCTAGAATAGCAAGTTTTATAACCGCTTATACTATTCCATGAATCTCATTAGAATATTCAAGCAATCAAAATGGCACAGATTTCTGCAGCACTTGACCCGTTTACTCAAAAGTTACGCAGCAACACAGGAATAATTAATAGTTGTTACTACCTAGAGTAAACTTAATGGTTAAAAATAGTACCTGTGTTTTCCTTACTATGCATGTGGCTGATTTCGGGCCAAAAGTGTTGTTCATGACCACAAGAAGACCATCTGAGGTTTAATCTACGTAACATTTTGCACCATATTGATGCCCTATAGGTTACAGAGGAAACTAGTAAATTTAAGGCTGATTTTGGAACCCACACCGATATTGTGAACCGCTGTATGCAAGTAGACTGTAACGGAGTTATTAATGCTATCATATGTACTCTAACCGGTATAATGAACACAATTTTAGCTCAATCGACTTTTTAGTCACTTACCAACATAGCACACTCCAATTAAGTTTTGTACAAAAATGCAGGCTGCTGAACCCATACGCTTGCATTCCATTAGTGTAAAATCCAGACGGTTACTTTTACTTGTATGCAAGGATCCTTGAACTATTACAGAAACAGCTAAGTCCATCATTCAGTTACTCAACCAACAAAACATCTTGAAATAAAAGGCCAAATACTTACATCTTATATAAAATGTTAATTACACAAACAATATTACACTAAGAAATTAATTTACTTGATTTAAAAGTTTGCTCGTTTTTTTTGGTTTATTGTATTTAAAATAATGTCGGTCATGATCAGATGATTATTGATATGTAACATGTTTACTTGCCTACAACTCAGCACACCTTCTGGTTTTTTTCCTTCTGAAGTTCCGAAGCCTGAGCGACAAAATCACCTTATTAGCGATTATCACTATCATTTATCACTATATATTAATCCCTTTATTATCACAATAATTGGTGATCTAATCTTTCATATCACCTAGGGTAAATATAATACTCACTATACTAGACCCACTATCAATGCATGGCTAGTGTAAGACTGTAATACATATTGCATATTATTTACGCTTATTCTGTAGTGGTTGTTATAATCGTATGATCGTCGTAAATACACTATTGAGCTGAAAACCAGCGACTTTACTGATTGCAGCTGCGGATATTTAGATAAAGACTATAGCAAAATGTCGTAATATGCTATAACATCTCTTATGTTAATCATGAAGTTCAGCATTTTAAAGTGATATGCTTGCTAAAACAAGCAATGCTGATCCACACTTACCTTGCAAATGCTATTTGACATATTTGAGTGTCATGAGGAAACGAATAAGTATCCATTTTGCAGTAAGTTTTCGATTGAATACCGAAATTCCAGTTCACAGTTCCATTGCTTGACACGAAGGCCATTTTGTGCATTTCTCGTGGCCCCATCGCATGGTTATAAACCCTAAAAACAGTCGCTATCGAAAATGGTTGCATTAAAACTGCATTTACCTACATGATAATTGTGGAATTAGACTTCCGTTGTCCTCCTAATCTGTTGTAGTCAGTTCCATACTGCGAGTTATGTCGGCTCTTGTTTAAAACAAAAATAAGTATGGCTAATCCACTCCAACTTTGACGTGTAGTAATATTCTATCGAAGAATGGACTGGCAATTGCTAAGCGAATTGCGAATGGCTGTCACAAACACATTTCATACTGAGTTACAATATGTAGGCAGCAATTTGATTAGTGACATTGCTATCACGTGTTTCAATATCTTTTTTCGTGTCGAGGTGCACACACATCGCCGATTCTGTCATAAAGCATGCAATGTTTGAATTCATTAGTTTTAAGAGCAGGTATGTTCAAAACCTAATACTTCAAAAACTTCGATAATCCAAGTCTCTAGGTGTCGAATAACTGCAAACTTTAGCGCAGAACTAATGTTGATATAAAATTCGTTTTTATATAAACAACATATGATATACAAAATTTCAGAGTTTTGTGAAAACCTGCTTAGTTAAACCTTGAAGAAAGATAAGGAAGTGTGGAGACAAATATTATTTGAGTGATTAAAATTTCTGTTCAGAATATTTTAGTTATGTTCTGGAATTATGAGTATTTTCGGTGTCAAACCATTTGTACAAGAGTCTACAATATAAATGTTAACAATTTTTAGAGATTTTTTGGTAGGACATATTGCTGACGTCAGATTGGTGCCAGATCACAAAACATTCCTGATACAATAACGTTGCCTGTCGTTTCAAAGTTCTGTTAAGACAAATTGTGGTATGCAGCTCCCCTATGTAAAAATAATACTGCTTAGCGATCATTATTTTAATAAACACCTATATATATTGTACTAGGACCAGTTCTGGCCCTAAGGGATCCCAGCTGCACCACTCTCAATGTTCACCGTGGTGCCCGGATAACCCCGGCTTCTACGACTCCCCGGTGATCTATGCGATGACCTAAGGGAACCGCTCAGCTTAGTAGGCTGCCGGCGGGTTAACCAGGGTGTTCGGCCTGGCCCCTATTTTGGCCCACGTATCTAGTGGTACGAAGGTCCCCCTGAGGGAGAGTCAACCCCTAAGCCTGCTCACAGGTAATAAGGCTGACTCGCCTTTCCCTCATTCCTATTTAAATCTTAAATGGGGGTGCGGTTCCTTGTTACAGTCGGATACGCGGGAGCCTGGTCCGGGCAATAAATTTGGTTGACTCCACTAAAGGTTTCCTGCCGGACCGGTAGCTTGAGGGAACACCTGGAGCTCAATCCCCAGTGTTCCTATTTAGTGCGCGTAAATTTAAGTAAAGTCGGGCACCAACTATTTAACGAGCCTAACTACGAATTTCGGGACCAAACCAAAGTTTTGAAAATTTTAGTCTTAGGTTCACTTCGGGTTTTATGACTTTAGAGCACTAGCTTAATCCCTACACTAAGCATATATCGCCGATTACAAGTTTCACACGCTAACACTTCATTTAGATAAATGGCAAGTTATTACATTCGAGTAACCAAGATAATCTGTGTACACCAAAATACATGAGTACCTCGCAGGGCACCCCGTGATATAATTAAGTACCGAACGGGTGATGTGAATCCTGGTTAAACCCCACGTAAAAATCGATTCGGGTTGTGCCCACATTTCGTACCCTGTGGTCCGTCTTACCCGCCTGACAGGACGAAAATTGAACTTCCCTTGACGACCGTTTGTTGGCTTCGCCTTTAAAAAGCTCCAGGCCATTGGACACTCTCCTGCCATTAACCTCTTTTCACTTTGTACTCCGTCTCGTACTTTACCTTGAGGCCGGACGTCAGCTGCTGGTTACTTGTAATGAAAGTTTGTCATCAACTCTACGTGCGCCAGGGTCAGGTTAAAATGCGTGTCGTTATCAAAAGAGGGACGCGATGCCGCGTCTCCCGAATTTTGTCTGTCTTGTAATGATTTTGAATTGATGATTTTGACATGAAAACATTGCGCTACACCAAAATCCACCGTGTCTAAACGGTTTGTGGGTCCGCGCTGGTGAATTTCTTTCACAGAAAAGTTTGGGGAAACAATCACCTTGTATTCTTCTCAGGGTCGTCGCTCGACTAACGGGTGCGAGCAAAAGAGTTTCTTTAAAATTCGAATCGGCCATACGTGGCAGCTGACTCCGTCTCATTTCCTAATTTGTTATGCGCTCCTCCAAATGTCTTTGATTGAAACGGAGGTCCGCAGTCATTTGTAATCGTGGGTAGAGCGCACGCTGCTGCGCCCTCGACGAATTTCTTAGTTTGAGAACCCAAAAGACGGCAGTGATGGTTTTAAGTTTGGAAACACTTCGGATACCCCTGCATGGTTAGAATAGGGGATTCGCAAAACCGTGAGAAGTGGGGAAAACAACGCACGAAAGGTCCTGATACGTCGCTCCCTGCGGGGCAACCGCATCGACCCATCGATAGTTGTTACATTGTTAAAATTGCGTGACGGGGTGCTCTACCGTGTCTAAACGGCCTGAGACCCGTCTATATTTTGGGTTGGACGATAGAATTTTCATTGAAACGAAAACAAATCTCAGAGTGGAAGCTCGAATTTCTGGGGCTAGCGTCAGGGGTTCCGTTCTTAATTTCTTTCAAAATGCTCCACGTGTGCAAGTGACTGCGTCCCTCCCGAGCGGACTTCTCTCTCCTTCCCCAATACTGGGTCTTTAAGTCGTGTGACCAGGGCTAGTTCTGGTAGATTTTCCTACGCCTTAACCTCGACTCACACGGTAACTTCGAAAGCCAGCACGGATGGAGCACGAATCGAAAGAGGCTCCATTATCCCTTGAGGGTCGTTGGAAGATTTAGAATCGTTTTGTAATGCCAAATTGCGGCGGGGTCCTGAACTGTTTGATGCAAATTATTGCAGTCTTCTACCGTGTCTAAACGGCCTGGAAGACTGTGTTTTCGAGAAGACTTAAAAGGAACGCTTAAGTGAAACGCTCAGGGATTAAATGCTCGTAATTTTGACGGGGTAGCCTAGCACTGACTTACTCTTATGCTCAATTCTCATATGCCTTAGCGGCTGCCTCCAGGTCAACACGCTACTAGTTTCCTATTTTAGACACCTTACCCCTCCCGTGTCCCTGTGTCCTTCCCCCTTCCTGTGTACTTCCTATACCCTTGACCCTTTCATATCACTAAAATTCGCCCCCGGGTCTAAAACTGAAATGGCGACCCGGCGAGCGGGGAACCAGTCGAGAGCTTAAATTTTGCGTGCGATTTAGCGTGCAATTTCCTTGAATTTAGTGGAGCTGCATTTACGGGTGCGCGGGGCATCCGTCGGACGCGCCAGCACCCGCAAAGGCCGCTCACGCTTGTGCAATTTTGAAAGCAGGGAAAACGCACCAGGAGGACCTCCGCCCTGTGCTACACAGTAGGAGCCTCCTGGGCTAAACTCAAAAACCAAAAGAAAAACCGAAACTCGAAGCGTAAATAATAATTAAATGAAATGCCCGGGCGACAACCGCCACGAGCGAAAAAGAAAACAGCCGTCTATGCGGCTTTCCTACTCGACTGGTCCCGACGCTGCGTCGAGCCCTTTTCTTTTATACTAGCTCTAACCCCCCCTCTAAATGTCTGGGCTCCTAATTTTGAAATTTAAAATCCTACTACCACTCAAAAGCGTAGGTACATAAGCAAAACGCAAAACTTTGAAAATATATATATAAAGTCCTAAATTTTAAACTTCGCGCACATATGGAGACGTACATATACAAACAAATAACATCTATGGGCATAAGCATAATCAACAAAGCAGCGCCGTCGGTAACATCACTCGTAGTAGCCCCTCAGCGGCGATCGTTGTCTGTCAGAACAAAATTGGTAGCGGGCAGTGGCCGAAGAGTGCCAAGTCGGCACGTAAACAAGCTAAACCTCGCGCTGGTAGGCGCGAGGCTTTTCCAACAGCTGCAATATACGAGCGCTCAGAGCGCTGGCGGTGCATTAAAATGAGAACGCGTTTTTAACGATAGCGAACCAACGGAGAACAGTAGGCGGCCGGGGGCGGGACCGGGTTCACGCTCTGGCTGGTCGCCTACTGATAGAAATATTAAATTTAATCTATCTCCCGTAGGTGGCCTGTTAGAGGCCGTTTTGTGAGCTAAGAACGGAAAATATTGGTGTCCCGGGCGGGTTATTTGAGTCCTGCTCGGACCGGTCGAGTTTGGTGACCCCGGTTTTCGACTAGATAGTTAGTGGTGACCCTCTGGAAGTGCTGGGACCGAAAAATTGGGGAGTTTTAGTTATTTCGATCGAGATTTAAGTTCTTGAAAATTGGGGGTTTTAAACGCTTAGTTGGGGGTCCCTAAGTACTTACGAGTAAGAGATAAATTGACCCGAACCCACAATTTATAAGCCTAGTAGGTCCCTTATAGCAATGAACTAGGCCCGATGGGCCTTGGCTGCCCAAAATTAGAAAAATGTTTACTTTTAACGTACTCCCTAAAAATGAGATCCCGACTAATTTTGTCCACTTATTTTCCGATTAATTTGGGTTCGTAATTCCCTACGCGATGTATTACATGCTTTCCCGATTTGTTGATGAAAGTAAAATAGAATAGCATTTCCCACAGAATACATTACCAACACATACAATATCATTAAATTATTTAGGGGTCGACCGGATACCACAAGTCGAGAATCCTATTATTCCATTGTGGTGCCAAGATCACCCCGTGCACCTCGGGCGGGTGGAGCGTGACGATACGACCAATTACATCCATAACATAGTTTATTTTTGTAACAATAATGAATGACAATGCACAGCATAATACTCGGGTCACGCTCCACCGGTATCCGATCGCCCATCGTACCCCGTTTTCCTTAATTTTTTGACCTTAATTTGGATGTTCTCTCCATCTTATATATCCTGTTAAAATCCCTAAAATTTCGGGCTGTTACATATTATATACAATGAAAACTTGATGCCTTCACAGTCAAAACAAATGTGCAAAAAGAACTTAATGTAAAAGCACTGAAACATTGAAGTTATTTTTAATTTTGACAAGCATATCTAATTATTATTGCAAAACGTAAGCTATGCAGCACATATAAATATTAATCCCGTTGGGTGTTTACCCTAAATGCATGCATACATTAATTAAACAATAAAACTATGATCTCTTTACCAAATGAACGGCAGACGGTAGCCTGGGCATGATATCTTTAGTGAATATCTCTTGAAAACGGTTATTTAAGACCAGCCGTCGTACGTTAACAATAGATACTAAGCTACTGAAATTCTGAAACATATGGCTTATCGTCATGACTGAGTAAATTTAATCAGTTTTTACATAGGATTAATTATCATTTCAACTGCATTATTGTAACTACTGATATTCTTAATGAAGTAGTAATCAACTAAAAATCATGACACAAAAACCAGGAACATCAAGTTTGCTACAGACAAGTAAAAAATTAAAAGAGGCTCATAACCCAACGGTCTGAGCACGGAATCTAGTGGGAATCATTAAACTACAAAAAACTCACAAATTTTCGATCATTATGTCTGGAGTCCATAGCCGATGAACAGGCACGGTGAACCATTTCAGCCCTGCGGAATTGCTTTTGTCCCAAACAAGTCGCGGATCTTTCCATTGCTTAAACAACGTTAAATTATTTCTTTTTGATGAAGATGTATTGTGTGCAAAAATTCAATCCACAGACAAATACAGCGACATTTGTTAGCTAACGCGGAACAAACTACACATACCTTTTATTGCGTTATTTTTCAAAAAAGCAAGTTATTCGTAATGTGATCTCCTGCAGAGAATCTCATCAACTTCGAATGTCTGTAGCAGCTGAGTTTCACATGCTGTGACAAAGCAGATCCCTCTAAGCTTATTTTCTTCGTGCCTAATTGAAACTGCTGGGAAAAGCCGAAGAGAACGCGCTAGGAAATTGCGTCATTCATTGTTGTTGATTGTACGTATTATGTGAACCTGTTTGTATTGTTTCTTGTATGTTGAGAAGATCTAATGTATGTCATAATCTGTGTATATGTGTAATAACTTGTGTGCTGATGTAGATCATGGTTGTTTCAGATGTAATATTGTATGTGCGTGCCGTATGTATCTATCTCTAAAGTGAATCAATGAGTACATGTCTCCCGTATTGTTGTATTTATTTCGTTAACGTGTACAATCATGATAAAAATTTTGGGGGGGGGGGTGGTTTGGGCATACGTGGATTTTGACGCCAAATGCCCTAGGACATGCTCTAGACTATCCATACCAAATTTGGCATCATTTGACCCATCCGTTAAGGAGTTACTAACCTCATCCCCTAGGTCATTTCTGGCAATCAGAATTTTATTAGGTTCTTGGAATTATTAAGATTAAGAGAGTTTAAAACAATATAAAATTCTAAAATTTGTGTGCCACGGCTACAGTTTAGGTACCTATCGGATTTGAGTGTAAGTCCTGGGTGCCTTAACTATTACTCTTACATTAGCGGAAATGTAAGTGTATTTCTATTGGATTTTCCAAATTTTGTTGTGAGTTAGGAATTCGGGGAATTTCATAAAAACGGGTTCTTTAACGCAAAAATTTAAGTTTAAGTTTGGGAGCGGATTTCTCAATTCCAAGAATTTCTAATGCTTAACTGTGTAAACCTCGCTTTAGAAAAATTCCTAGGTTTCTGGTCCGGGATAAAAGTTTATTTAAGCTCACGCGCGCTAAGATTAGGCAATTCATTTTCCGTCAATCGATGAAAAAGTTAGCGTACCAAATTCACTGTAAATCTTTGCAATCGGAGAATTACGTGTGTATCCCGCTATAACGTAAGTATCTGTTTTGTGTGTTATATGTGTTTATAATCTACATAGTGGTTTGGTTTAATAAAATACGGGCAATAACACACTCGACGAGAACCCACACGAAATACATATTACCTGCCTTGTGAACAAATAAACCCCACAAATAAAGTAAAGAAGCAATAGAGCTTAACGTTGTAAACTGGCTTTTGTCAGACTGTACCAAATTTGAGTAACCTTTAGTCTTAGGTAGGACTCACGCGAATTACAATGCCATCACTTGGAAAGTATGTCGCATTTAATGATGAACATGTTAACGACGCAGGAAACTGATGTCAGGCGTGCTCTGTAAGGTAGATTAATCCAAATAACCTTTTGTTTTGTGGTGTCAAACTTTTGGTTTTCTATAATTTCAACATCGTTTTATACGGATTATTTATCCAGAAATTGCTTGGCGCAAAAACGACATTTCAAATATCCTTATGGTAAATTGCAGAATAGGTGTTATCATTGCTTGACATTTAGCAAGAAAATACGTAAGTGCAATAGTACTAAGCTTACAGCAAATTCAAAATCCTGAAAAAGTCCACTTAAGTCGACTCGTTTTTAATAGGGAAAAGTAAAACCCGAAGGGACAACAACTTTTAATTTTATTCATCTTTGCGAGCACATCTGGTACCGCATTATATGTTTAGTAAAATTTGTACAGAATAGAACAGAATAGCATTAAATATAAAACATTTCAAACAAAGCCATACCTGTATTTAATTCAAAAATATTTTGGACTTGTCCTATGAATGCAAAATGACTGAAAATAATTTTACACCTTTATAATGCCGGAACCTATTTAAATTTCTCATACACATAATATACGCCTATGAAATATTTGTGAAGATTATTTTTGTAGATATAAAAATTAAAATGTTTTCATTTTCTGAAAGAAAAATCACTTTGGTCTCTGTATCATTTCCTGACACTGACCGTCTGCCCGAAATTCATGGTTAAGCGCACAAGTCTGTGCATGAATTCCAGCGCGTGTGACAACTCAAATTTCAGCAAACGAACTACACTGTCATGTGTATTCTCTGAATACACAACATATTTTGATACAATCATGAATTTCACTACTTGTACTAATTATGACTTTCATTAAGCGTTAAAAGTGTAAATGTTGCTTCATATATAAGTAGTTATCCAGGTTCATGTTAAATTCTTTATTGAAGCGTGCTAAAAACATGCAATTGGCACTAGGTGACAATCCGGGTTATTATACCGAAGCATTGTGTGTAAGCTGGCCATGATGATTGCCCTTTACACCACCCATCATCTTATCCGCCTAGACTAAAGTCTAGTACCTGTTTAACGCATCGGTACCGCGAAGCAATTGTGGCTGAGTTCAACACTAAGGTATGTTTAGTAGTATATCAAAACCGAAAGGCACTATATTTATTCTTGCAATGACCAAAAAGTGGAAACTTGAAATTATTATACATGACGTATTTTAATAATAATAATAATAATAATAATAATAATAATAATAATAATAATAATAATAATAATAATAATAATAATAATAATAATAATAATAATAATAATAATTTGAAGAGTGATTATCAAGTTATAGGACCTTAACGCTTGCCATGTTATAGTAACCTTAACGCAAGCGATTTGATGCATAACACGAAATACAATTGTTTTTATTGTATTCAGCAACAACTGAAACCTATAGGCTCATTTTAATGACCTACATCTGCCTATATTGAAAAACTTGCAACATTTAGCTATATTTGGTGTCAGAATTTTACCAATTTTCCACTTAATAAAGTCCAGGAGAGTACACCCACTCTTGAGTTAAAACAATGGAAACAACGGGCTAAAGAACCTTATAATAATCGTTCACCCCAAACAAGCAAAATACTTGCTCTGCAAAAATTTTGAGAATGTCACGTTTCTAAGGGTATTTTCTAAACTTTGGCTCAAAGCTCTAAAACGACTGGTCTGCGTAAAATGCACAATAGTAAAGTTGTAGCTCTCAATGAGAGGTAGCGGAGTCGCGTGAGAGGATCGATCGGGCACTCCATTCTGTGATCCAATGTCTCTTGAAAGAGTTATAACCTAAAATCTTAGGTAACTCCAAATGGTTCAAATCTAAAACTCTCCAATTCGTTTCGGCTTTGTGAAAATGAGGCAGGAAATCATAGGCGTAGCGAAACTGGAGAGTCAATTATATTATGTTACGTGCCAATTGAAAAAATTCCCAAAATCTATCCATCTGATGAAGATTTATGTTAGGAACAGAAAAAGAAAAATTAATTTTTCCCAAATAAACGTTATTTGAGAAAACCCTGCCCGCTGCGACCGCTCCGTCTCAATTATATTATGAATTTTATTAATATTATACATGTCTTTATTATGTTATAATATATTTAGGTATTCTACGTTTCATTAGACTGGTCACTGCTGGAAGTCATAAGTAAAGAATAAAACACATACAAGTCGAATCCAAAGAATGTATTCAGCCGTTGAATCGTGTGGATTCTGAAGTTACAGCAACAGGCATAATAAGAAAATGTCAAACAACATGGCATGTTTTATATGTTAGCTTGGCTTAAAGTACCTTGAGTTTTATTCTTTTTGCTCAAACACAAAATTATAAACATTTTTATGCTCTATTACATACATTCTTGGATTTATTTAAAATATCCATGATATATATGTAACAGCCCGAAATTTCAGGGATTTCAACAAGATATTTAAATAGGGAAATCAAGGTAAAAAATTGGGAAAATGGGTGTGACGGGCGATCGGATACCGGTGGAGCATGACCCGAGTATTTTGTTGTCATAAAAATAAAATGTATCATGGATGTAATTTGTTATATCGTCATGCTCCACCCGCCCGAGGTGCGCGGGTTGATTTTGGCACCACGATGGAATAATTGGACTCTCAACTTGTTGGTATCCGGTCGGCCCAGAACGAATTTGATAATGTAAAATGTATTGACACGATGATATGTTATGTATTGAAAAAATGGTGGCGCACTCGGATCGACCGGGACAAGGAGGCGGAACTTTCATGCTTCTGTTTCGGTTTCTCTGATTCGGCACCCATGGGGCGATCCCGGTGCGTGCGCCAAATATTGTTATAATCGATGCGCGTATAAAAGGTTAGAATATTGTAAAAAAAGGGCATCTTCTGCTGCGTGTCAGGAATTAAAACTTTCAGAGTTCATCTGAAACTCAACTTTCTATAGGCAGCTGTAGCGACAAAATTCTATAGTTTTAGGGCATTCCACGCAAAATAGGATTACTACAGTATTATTAGGGCCCCTTAAGGCCTCAAAATTTCGTGTTCGGGTCAGCCCGCTCCGTATTCCTGAATACTTAGGGACCCCCAACTAAGCGTTTAAACACCCATTTTTCAAAGTCTCCGACCTCAACCAAAATAACCAAAACTCTCCGATTTTTCAAGCTCAGCACCTCCACGGGGTTTTACCTCAACTATCTCACTGAAAACCGGGACCACCTAACTTAACTGGTCCGAGCAGGACCCCGATAACCCTCCCGGGACACCGAAATTTTCTGCTTTCGACTCACAAAATAACCTCTAGCAGGCCACCTATAGGATATATATTAAATTTATTATTTTCATCAGTAGGCGACCTGCCGGGGCGTGAACCTGGTCCCGCCCCCGGCGGCCTACGATCTCTAGTGGTCCGGAAAACTTAAATACGCCTACGCCCTGGGCGCCTTTATAAGTTTTTCTTTCAAAAGCCTCGCGCCTACCAGCGCGAGGTTTAGGTTGTTTACGCGGTCTCTTGGCTCATCTCGGCCAGCTGTCTATGTTAAAATTTTATTCTTTGTAATAGCCGCCATACAAAGACCCGTCGTGCTAGTGGACATCAGTGTTTCGTCGGAGGCAATTCGTGTTATATTTGCTCTACACATACGTGTCTCGATGTTTTCTGTTTCAATATTTATCTCGTGCCTTTACACATATACGTATATATATGTATCTATGAGTTTCTTCTTTGCCAGTTTGAAATTTCAAAATTGTACCGCTCAGAAATCAGCGCCCGACAGTTAGGAAAGGGGGGTATAGCCAGGGTATAAAAGAAGAAGGCCCGACGCAGCGTCGGAGCCAGTCGAATTTAGCGCAGACCAAGTGGTCTGCTTATTTCTTTTGTAAGGCGGTTGTCGCCTTTTATCTACTGTTTTCAAAGGTTTGCTTTTTGCTCTTTGGTTTTATTTTCTTTCCCAGGGGTGTCTCTTACCGTGTAGAAACGGGACGGAGTTGCCCCTGGTGAGCTTCTAGCGTTCAAAATTAATTAGCAGGGATCGCCCTTGCGGGTGCTGGTGCGTCCGACGGATGCCCCGTGCACCCGTAAGTGCGGTCCCAACGCATTTGAGCAGAGAGCACGCCCAAATTATTCATGAAAATTCAAATCTCGACTGGTTCCCCGCTCGCCGGGTCGCCTTTTTATCTTAGACCCGGGGGCGAAATTATATCTAGTGATGTGAACGGGGAAAAGGAATAAGGAGTACACACGGGGAAGGGGGAAGGACATAGGGACACGGGAGGGGTAAGGTGTTTGAAATAGGCAACTAGTAGCGTGTTGACCTGGAGGCAGCCGCTAAGGCAAATGAGGATTGAGCATAAGTGTAAGTTAGTGCTAAGCTACCCCGTCAAAATTACGAGCATTTAATCCCTGAGCGTTTCATTCAAGCGGTCCCGTCAAGTCTTCTCAAAGACTCAGTCTTCCAGGCCGTTTTAGACACGGTAGAAGACTGTAATAATTCTCATCAAACAGTTCAAGATCCTGCCACAAATCGGCACTATGAAACAATTCTAATTTTTCAAATGACCTTCGAGAGACCTTGGAGCTTCTTTCGATCAGTGCTCCATCCATGCTCGCTTTCGAAGCCGTAGTTTGAGTCAAGTCTAAGTTATAGGAAAACCTACAGGAACAACCCCAGGTCACACGACTTAAAGACCCAGTATTGGGGAAGTAGGGCAAGCGATCCGCTCGGGGACGGACGCAGCCATTTGCACGCGTGGAGCCTTCAAGAGAAATTAAGAACGGAACCCCTGACGCTAGCCCCAGAAATTTGAGCTGCTACTCTGAGATTTGTTTCCTTTTCAATGAAAATTCTATCGTCCCACCCAAAGTAAAGACGGGTCTCAGGCCGTTTAGACACGGTAGAGCCCTCCGTCACGCATTTTTACACTGTAACAACTATCGATGGCTCGATGCGGTTGCCCCATAGGGAGCGACGTATCAGGACCTTTCGTGCGTTGTTTTCCCCACTTCTCTCGGTTTTACAAATCTACTATTCTAACCCTACAGGGGTATCCGAAGCGTTTTCTAACTTAAAACCATCACTACCGTTTTTGTTTCTCAACTAAGAAATGCGTCGAGGGCGCGGCAGCGCGCGCCCTACTCACGCTTGTGAATGACTGCGGACCTTCATTTAAAGTGAGGGCACTAGGAGAAGTGCCTCACTAGATTAGGAAATGAGACGGAGTCAGCTGCAGCGTATAGTCGAGTCAAACTTTTAGGAAATTCTTGTGCTCGCACCCGTTAGTCGAGCGACGACCCTGAGAAGACTACAAAGTGATTGTTTCCTCAAACTTTTCTGTGAAAGAAATTCATCAGCGCGGACCCATAAACCGTTTAGACACGGTGGGTTTTGGTGTAGCGCCATGTTTTCGTGTCAAAATCATCAATTCAAAAATCATTACAAGGCAGACAAAATTCGGGAGACGCAGCAGCGCATCCCTCTTTTGTTAACGACCCGCATTTTAACCTGACCCTGGCGCACGCAGAGTTGATGACAAACTTTCATTACAAGTAACCAGCAGCTGACGTCCGGCCTCAAGATAAAGTACGAGACGGAGTACAAAGTGAAAAGAGGTTAATGGCAGGAGAGTGTCCAATGGCCTGGAGCTTTTTGAAGGCGAAGTCAACAAACGGACGGCGGGGAAGGTCATTTCTGCGCCCTGTCAGGCGGGTAAGGCAGTCCCCAGGATACAAAACGTAGGCGCAAGCTGAGCTGATTCTTAGGCGGGGATTAATAAGTATTCTCATCACCAAGCATTTATACATGATAAGGGTGCACTGCGTGGTACCCGCAAGTGTCGCCGTATGTAAATAAGTCGTATACGTTATAATTACATTACATGAGTGCTTATGTATTGTTCGAATAAAATGTTAGAGTGTTCGGTAAAGCTTTAGGCGATATGTTTCCCGTAATAGCCATCTGATAAGTAAGCGTCCTTCGCATCAGGCAAACGGAGTTTTAAAGTTATAAAAGAAAACAATTATTCCAGTGGTTTTACAAACCAAATCAGGCTTTAACCATTGAGAAATCGGTAATAGCCTCGGATCCAAACAAGAAAATTCACCACCATTTAAGATCAAGGATTCAAGTAGGATTGAGGGAAAGGCGAGTCAGCCTTATTACCTGTGAGCAGGCTTAGGGGTTGACTCTCCCTCGGGGGACCTTCGTACCACTAGATACGTGGGCCAAAATAGGGGCCAGGCCGAACATCCTGGTTAACCCGCCGGCAGCCTGCTAAGCCAAGCGGTTCCCTCAGGTCATCGCATAGGTCACCAGGGTGTCGTGGAAGCCGGGGTTGTCCGGGCACCACTCCAAGAACAATGGTGGTGCAGCTGGGATCCCTTAGGGCCAGAACTGGTCCTAGTACATAAATTAATTGGGGGCCACGCCGTGAGGCGTGTCCATAAATTTTCCTATTAGGACAGTTTTTATTATTACTTCATTTCCAACATTACTACCCGACCTCTCGCATGCCCTAAACTGGCGCTGATCATTGGTCGTGCATGCGAGTTTTAGAACGAGTATACTCAAAATTAAGGCCAATTGTGTCCACCCTGCGAGGTGGCTAATTCAGAAGTAGTTTGTAAGCACAGTCAAGGTTGTGACGAGATGGATCCGTGTGCTCGGGGCCACAGCGCCGTTGCTACGCTGATTTTCCAAAGAGCCTCGTTAATTTTCCAATATGTAAACCGCACACCCTCGTCTGAGAGAGTGGAGAAATTTTCAACATCCTAAGGGATAAAAGGTTATAGTAGCCACACATGGTAGGGCGCTGGGTTGCCTGGATCACACGGGTTAAGTACGGAGTGCGGAATTATTAATGGAACGTAAACTTGGACTGGAGCGAAGGGATGTCACGTATATTTTTGGTGTCGGCACGTGGAAATTGGATAGTTTCTGTTACTGCTAACGGGCTCAGAGCCATTATTCTAGGTTTATCTTCGGGAGTACATTATTACTTCGACTGGCGATAATCAGATTAGTGTTTAACAGACAATAGTATCATCGAATTACATTCGTCGGCTTACTCGTCGGTATTAACGTTAATCCTAATTACTGTTTGCTTGGCTGACGGACACGGTCCACCCATTGTGAGTAGTAGCGCTGATCTAACGCTCGGATATAACCGGAATTCGACATCCACCGTTGAGCGATATTAATTGTGTCTTCGCGCGAACCCTACAATCCAACCGTAACGATATACTCCCGGTACCATCAACGGCCATCGTGCACCCCACTCGATTGACAATTACCGACTTTGACGCCGTGAAACCTATTATTATCAGCGGGACTCGGCAAGTGAAGCGGCAGAACGAAAATTCGAACGTTTGCAGGATCGTACGCCGATTGTTAGGCTCTTCAACGCCACCGAACAACCTCGGTAGTCCGGAACGATTTTAGCCCGTTGGACAATTTCTGCGTGTCGAACCAAATCGTGAACGGCCAAGCCTGCTGGATTTGGGACGGAATTGTTATAAAAACAATCGGAAGTCGATCTCATTGCAACAGTGGTCAGTATTCTATTTTAAATACCTAACATTGTATGGAATATTTCGTTGTTTTAAGTTGAACTCTATTTGTTTATTGCTATACCAGATGTGTTAAGTTAGATGAAAATGATTGTAAACCTTATGAAGCTATTGGTGCTTTCTTAATTTTATAGCACGTACCTCCAATTTGGAAGGCTGAAACCCTTGGTTATTTCTTGGTGCGTTTTTTAAGGTTTGGGAAAGCGGTGCAACACGAGTGTTTTAGGAACGCTGAATTGTGATGAAACGTAGCTAAACGATAGAATTATCTATGCCAAATTAGTGAACTCGCCAGTGGAATACTCCAACATCAACGCAAGAAATTCTAAGTGCATTAGCTAAGGTGGTCTTGGACTCGCTTTAAATAAGTTTTGAACATAGCTGGACAAATTTCATAAATAAAGCAATTGTAGGTTGTGAGATTGATAAGGACTGGCGTTGTACAAGAGCGGTGCAAACGCCACTTGATTGCTTGAAGCGAAGCGAAAAGTTTACACAAACAGTTACATACTTAAGGACTAGGCACACGAAGATACTAATAAAGCTCGAGCGTGCCAAACAGTAGCAAATCTGCTATTAAAGTAAACACTTATATACTTCGCT
>JASANE010030013.1:0-12025 GCA_030248225.1 Trileptium ribeirensis | reverse complement strand
GAGAGTTATTTTTCTTAGTATATTTACGAACCATTGCGATAAGCTAACAAAATCCAACTTATTCTGAAAAAGAATAATATAATGCACAGCATACATAGTATGTACTTTCTGCACTAACTATATATACATGAAGTAACCCTTTCCGAGTAAGATTGTCGCTGTTCACTTTGCCCCGCGAAATTGTTCACTTTTCCCGGTGTTCACTTTGCCCCAGTTTACTATAGTTCCGTTGCTATAAAAACGCATAGCCCTTAACAAATTATAAACTGTTAGTGATCCATAACTTACTTTAATAAGAAATACCTATTGTATATAAAATAATTCTTTATTTAAAGAAAGACATAATATTTAATTGTTCAGATTGATTTAATGTTACCTATTACACTGCAAACAAATTTAATTAGATTCAATCTGGGTCTTTTAGGTTATTGCCACACTAGCACAAACTGTCAATATTGGACATAGAGTGATAATTTTGGTTACACTCAGCTCGAACAGGCTTCAAATATTTTAGCATAAGTCTTGAATTTTCAAATCTATTGCTGTATCATGCAAACAGCACACAACCTGCCTTGGATTTCATCTTGTACTCATTAAAGCACTATTAAGCTCAATAAATGATTATGATACACAAACCACTGAATGCAACTCTATGTTTACACGTTCCTACCATTCGTATTTTACCACTATACTACTACAGAGGTATATACAAGGATTGTTTTCTCTGATGTAGAACTGTATGAACTTTGCATATTTATGAGTTGTATACTTTTTGCCCAACACATCTATAGTGTCAATGAATTAAATACAAAACACAAGATTTGAAACATTAAATGCGTATATATTTGATTTACCCCAAACTTTAAACTGAAAATATAAGACATTTCACTGCATTGTTAAGCACAATTATAATAAAATCTAAAAATATGAACTTAATATAGCCCAATTATTTTATGTTTACTTTATGAAATCGAATTTCTTAGTCTGAAATTGAACTTTTCTCTTTGTGTGTCTGTTATACCTAGCCGGGCGTCAGAAGCTGTAAAACGTTAATTGAAGAAACTAAATCGACACTGTTTAGTCTTCGACTCTTTTTGCATTTCGGACGAGTAACTCTCCAACGAAAATAAACCAACATGACTCCAGGCGAACAAAATATTTCAAATGGTTTCTGTACTGCGCTTCGACAAAAATTTGCTTAATATTCATTTCAACTGTTTTCTTTAAATTCAAACATCTCGAATAATATTCGAACAGTAGTTACTGACTGCATGCATCCCTCGTGCGAATAATGCGTTCTATGTTGCGACTGGTCGTCACTAAACGGGAATAGCCAAAATTAAAATATCGTACTACGCAGCAAAATTCAGCATAAGTTTAACGGAAGAACATAATTATGCTAGTTGTACTGTCAGCCGTTACAGCGTTGCACAGTGCAAAGGTCCAAGCCTGTAACAAGCCAAAACTCAATAGTAATGTTTAAGCCTAAAATGTGCTGATCGTGGAAGGCAAAGAAAGAATCGATATTTTACACAAGTTAATAAAAAGCAAATGTATTAAAGCACAGCGGTCCATAATATAATTTACGATACTGTCTAAGCACCAGAAATATTTTACAAAATTCTAGTCTTCAATCTGTTTTCGACGAGGGCTTCATAAAATCTGGCAACTTTGATTCGACCCTGAAATAAAAAACCGTTGTATACCGTTAGGATATCAAAATCCCAAACGGCTACGAACATTATTTAATACTATAAGAAGCTGCGAAGTCGTTATGAATTGAACGGTATACGAAAACAACGTTACGATTATATTAACACGGACCGAGCCAGGCGAGCGACTTTGATTTAACAGAAGTTGGCCATGCAGAAATTTTTTGACTGTCTGCGATATCTTATCACCGGACCGACAGTGATCGACGATCTTCACCGTTTTAGCTTATAACTCTTGCCAGCAACATCGGATCAAATTATAGATGGAATCTACTCATCAAAACCAGCAAATCGAATATTACGCATTGTTTGACAAACCTTCCCTTTCCCTAGCGAAGATGCAAAGTTTAAAAAAACCGGAAACTGAAAGCTTTAAAAAATTTTCACCAAAGTGTTGGCATTTGCCGGAGAAGCCAGTATCGGATCGTCAGTCTGGCGGCCGTCAGGCTAACTTCAGCGCGACAGGTGATTTTCGGCCGAAATCCAACAGCTTGGAATTTCAGCCGGCTGATAATGCAGCCGGCCAACATTTTGACGAGCCGGTGTAGCGAGCAGAAGCAGGACATCATGTCCAATGCTTCTGTGGCAATCATTTATTTTAAGGTGTAATAATAGATTATTACATTATTCTTTTGAACAGTAGTTGTTGTTTTTAACTAGTTCTTGCGACGCTTACAGTTTGCGTATATTAATGATAATTTTTGTTTTCCGCGGCACGGTATGTTTTATACTGTTATATGGCGAAAAATTGATTCACGCACGATCACTAAAATAACACATTATATTTAAGCTTCATTAATGGCGAAACGTAACTTTTTCTCAATACATGTGTGCAATTTTAATGCTTGCATTACTATTCACCTGGCCCCACGGTGCTGATCACTCGTCGCCACTCTTCCCTGTTCACTGTACTTGGTTCGATATGCGACATCGGGTATTGTTGCCAATGGCGCAGCGGCACGTATAGAAAATGCTGGTGACAATCGTTGATTGTTTGACGTCGCCAGGTCTCGTGAGATCTTCCGCGCGGTCGGGTCCAGACGTACGGGGGCGTTGCTTTGGCCAGTGACTTCGGGATCCTGTTGTCGGACATCCTCAGAACATAGCCGAGCAACCGCAAACGCCCCCTCCTCAGCAGTGTCGACACCTCGGTTTCGTGACCAACTTTTCGACGAAGGTCTTCATTCCTGATGTGATCGAACTTTGTTACGTCTAGAATATGGCGTCGACAGAAGTTCTCGAACGTGTTGATCTGCTACTGTCTATGTTCCGCAGGCGTAGAACAGAATCGGTCGAATGGTAGCACTATATATGTGAATTTTTGAGGGAACGAACACGTCTGCCGCGTTCCACACACGCCGTAGGCCCGCAAAGGCTGATCTGGCACGGTTTATGCGGTTTATAATCTCGGTGTCGCAAGCCCCTGATCCCGTAAAAGTGCTGTCTAGGTAACATTGTTCGACATGTGCCAGAACAGAACCGTTCAGTACGATGTCTTGATGTCTCTCGATGCAGCAGGTCATTATCTTGGTCTTCTGGCAGCTGATGACCAGACCAATGCGCTTTGCAGTTGTGTCGACTCGATTGAGCACAACTTGTAGTTCGCTGACAGACGATGCGGCTATGGCTATGTCGTCGGCATAAGCGGCATCTGTGAACTTGATGCCATTTGCGTCGAAAATAACACCGTCGTCGTTAGCCAGAGCAGTCTCCATCACCCATGCAATTGCTTAGTTGAAGAGGATGGGGGACACGATTGAGCCTTGTCTCACTCCAGGCCTGACCTCAAAGCGTTCAGATAACGTGTCATTTATTCGCACTTGGCAGTAAGATGGTTCAAACAGCGACTTGATTAGGGATACGATCTTGGCCGGCACGCCGTCCGTCTCCAAGACTTGTACAGCGATTATCGGTAACTGAGTCGAACGCGGCTTTGAAAACAATTGGTCTCCGATATTCATGAAGATTCTGGAGCATGATCCTCATGCTGAGTATCTGGTCCATTGTGCTGCGACAAGGTCGAAAGCCGCACTGTTGCTCCCGTTCAAATCGTTCCCGGTGTCCCTTGAATTTATTGCAGATTACTGCTTCCAGCACCTTGAAATAATATTCAACAGCGATATACCTCGATAGTTGCAGCAGATTGACTTGTCACCATTCCTGTGGAATGGAATGACGATGGCGGTACGCCAGTTTTCTGGCATGACCTCTTTGGCCCATACGTCGCAGATTGTGGCATGCAGCGTATCAAAGAGGTAGCTTGAGATCTTATAGCATTCCGGCGGAATATCGTTCTCTCCGGCTGATTTCCCGCTGTGGAGATCTTTCACCGCTTTGAGGACTTCGTCACGTGTTGTTGCCGAGTGTTCGATCGCGCATTCGTAAAACCCTTCCATTACTATAATCAATATTATATCTGTGCGTACGCGAATTTTGAAGGCGATCGCTGGATTCTGCCGATCAACTGAAAAGGCCTCGCCTCTTATCATATTTAAGCAACAAAACATTGCAAATAAGGTAGCGTAGAGCAATACGTGATTTACGTTTATTCCGTAAGCATTACAGGCCGCCAAGTTGCTACGGGCTTCGTTCTAAACTGTAAGCTGTTTTTCGAGGCTCGTTGGCATAGATTCAGTATTTGTTACACTGTATTAGGTACTACAGCGTAAACAGCATTGCGGTTTAGTGGATGAATGCATACTGGATAATGTGTACCGCATATTAATAAATATTTGCAGACTGAAAAAGAGCAATAAAAATTTCGTGCATAAGTAGCACCGAAAAATTTAGATTTGTACGAGAATAACACAGAATAATTTTGCAGAATTAATCTAGGAAATGTCCCCCGACCACACTGCTGTATAGCAGTCGGAAAAGTAACTGACCAGTAAGTAAGCAGGCCTGCCGCAAAATTTCATGGCCGGCCGGCCAAAGAAAAAGCCGTCCGGTGCCCAATTCTACATAGTTAGGTCAGAAAAATCAGGTGGCACAACCAATGATCCTCAAGCGTTATTGAACATCTCTAAATGCTTGCAATTGTGTACGGATCCTTAAAACCGGTGATTTTTCTAATTTTTTATGTTTTGTATTTAAGAATCGGTTCTTAGTTAAACACGTTACGTAATTAATAATGTACATTATGAAATAATAATAATCCTAGCTTTAGCCAGGATTATAATTATGTCGTAGATTAAAAATACGTTTGATAAGTAAGCTACATGCTTAGTGCACTATATGAACAGCCTCTATGTATTACTAACTGAATTCTGAGTGTAGCGAGTTAAAGGAGTGAAGCGAAAAATTCTTACTAGTCGGAATAGAGGTGAATTTTGTCAATGTCCGTTATCGAGGTTTTAGGATGACACGCTTAACTTTGTCAGGGCGGATTGATTCGCGATAGCTCATTTTGAAATCTCTATTTTGTGCCCTTTAGTTAGGTGGGAAATCTGATTCTAGTATCATCGCCCCGAAAAACCGGGCCGAAGGGGCTCGGATAGAGTTCCGAAGGGGCCTGGAAATTCAAGTTGCTTATCTCAACAACCGGTGTAGATATCTTGGCCACATTGAGGTCGTTTTGCAGAACAAATAAGCCTCTATGAGACAGTATACATTGCATTGCTATGTGGCTTTCTCAGGACGCAGGATACGGGCCAAAAAGGTTTTAAATGGTTTCATGAGATCCAGAATACACGAAAATGGCAATATCTTATCAACCGCTCGAGCTATAATGGATGTTTTTGGTTTCCTGATGCAGAGCTACTTATCCTCTAGGTATTTAAATGTCGATTGGTGCGATTGTCATTATTTATGCTACACGGTTTGATCAAAACGGATTTTTGATTTGGTGAAACGGCAATATCACAGTAGCCCTTAAAAGTTATATGCGTGTTTTTGGTCTCATTTTGCATAGCACTTATCCTCTGTGCATCTGCAAATCGCATGTCGTTAGTATCATTATATGCTCTACAAGGTTGGGCCAATACGGGTTGTTGAATGTCGCGTGAAACTCAAAATATATATAACGACTGACTGACGTAACTGTCCAAACAGTACTGTGGTGGGCAATTTTACCTGAGACCAGATATGAGCGTTACGAGGACTATTTGTAATAAACCGTTCCAATCAGGCACGCCTCGACCAAAATATAGCAAACTTTTTGGTGTGACTTATTCTCTGACTAGATACAGGATAGGGGATATACAGCGGTTCCGCAGTTGCCTATTTCAAGTCGAAATATTACGCAGCACGCTTCGAGTCCAGAGTGGACGCTTAGGATGACACGATGGCTGAATGGTACGTTCAGAATGAACGTTGTTGCAACATCGCACCACGCTAAACACTTTATTATTGAAATACACATAAAACAGTTAGGAAAAACGGTTACCTACTCATTTATTGCGACTGCGAACCGCCGATGTTGAACAGATGAAAATGACGAAGTTTTCTAACTCCAGCAGCTTATATTATATTTATTGTAGACAAAACAACCTAACTATTTTTAAAAATGTTTTCTTTTACAAAGAACCGAATGCCGCTTGACATTTTGTACCCCACACAATGAAGTACTCCCATGTAAAAAAGTCACACATAGAACTACATACACTGCAAAAGAACATTACACCACAACTAACGAAAACTGTTACACTTTTATACACGAAGACTGTTACATATATACCAAAATGCCTATATATCCATAACCGCTCGAGCAATATGGGCGTTACTGGTCTCATCTTGTATATAGAGCAATTTTTTCTTTGTGAGCCTCTAGATGTGCAATAAGCGCTTATATAAATTTAACTATGATTCAAATAAGATAGTTGATATTTGGCTCATGTAGAAAATTTTGATGCTAAATATTTCATGTCCCATGAAAATTTTTCAGCGAATGTCGAAGCCAAAGGACGCCCTGGTTCATGCCCCACGACAATTTTTCAATAGCTGTGTACGTGGCGCTAAATTCAACTAACATTAAGAATTTTTACCACATTTACGATAAGACAAGCTACCAGTACTATACTAGTAAACGTAATAAATTACAAAAAGTGAGCGGAGCAATAGGCAAAGCATTTTATATCTTATTTATGTATACTGGCCTGTCCTCAGTGGGGTGGGGGGTCCCCCCACTTTCCAAATCCCCCCATGTTCATGAGATTTTCCCCCATGTCCGTCCCCCCCACTCGGCCGAAACCCCCATGTTCAACTAATTGCAAAAATTTTTTATGTCTGAAAATTTATGTTCTTTGTTTGCAAATTGTTTTTTAAACATTAATTACCACTATTTATAATGCTAAAATATTGTTTTTTTTAGCTTGAAAGTACGTTCACAGTAGTAAAAATGCATGAAAATATGGAAATATTTTGTATTTTTAAGCAAAATTTATCCCCCCCCACTTTGAAATTTCCCCCGAGAATGAACATGGGGCCCCCGAAGTTTCCCCCCCACTTTTCGGAGGACTGTGGACAGGCCAGGTATGTATATATGTATTTTATCTAAAATCAATTTATGACATGTGTCACGTTTTAAGCAATTGATATCAAATCTACCGTATAAAACGCTGGCAAGCTAAAAATTACACAGTTAATAAGCAACTTCAAATGTGGTTTGTTAAAAAACAATTTGCAAACAAAGAACATAAATTTTCAGACATAAAAACTTTGCAATTAGTTGAACATGGGGGTTTTGGCCGAGTGGGGAACTGCAACATGGGGGAAATCTCATGAAATGGGGGGATTTGTAAAGTGGGGGCACCCCCCACCCCACTGAGGACAGGCCAGTATACATAAATAAGATATAAAATGCTTTGCCTATTGCTCCGCTCACTTTTTTGTAATTTATTACGTTTAGTAGTATAGGTAATTGTAGCTTGTCTTATCGTAAATGTGGTAAAAATTCTTAATGTTAGTCTGGATTTAGCGCCACGTACACAGCTATTGAAAAATTGTCGTGGGGGCATGAACCAGGGCGTCCTTTGGCTTCGTCATTCGCTAAAAATTTTCATGGGACATGAAATATTTAGCATCAAAATTTTCTACATGAGCCAAATATCAACTATCTTATTTGAATCATAGTTAAATTTATATAAGCGCTTATTGCACATCTAGAGGCTCACAAAGAAAAAAATTGCTCTATAGACAAGATGAGACCAGTAATGCCTATATTGCTCGAGCGGTTATGGATATATAGGCATTTTGGTATATATGTAACAGTCTTCGTGTATAAAAGTGTAACAGTTTTCGTTAGTTGTGGTGTAATGTTCTTTTGCAGTGTACGTAGTTCTATGTGTGGGGGGGGGGATAAATTTTGCTTAAAAATACTAAGTATTTCCATATTTTCATGCATTTTTACTACTGTGAACGTTTTTTCAAGCTAAAAAAAACAATATTTTAGCACTAGAAATAGTGGTACATTAATGTTTAAAAAACAATTTGGAAACAAAACATAATATTTTCATACATTAAAAATTTTTGGAATTAGTTGAAAACATGGGGGTTTTGGCCGAGTGGGGACGGACATGGGGGAAAATCTCATGAACATGGGGGGATTTTTGGAAAGTGGGTGTACCCCCCACCCCACTGAGGACAGGCCAGTATACAACTAACGATTATCGTACTGTTGGCTGCAAACTGCAGACACACGAGCGGACAACGACAACGGCATCGATCATACAAGTACATGTCATCGCACCGTTTTCAGGAGCTGACGGACAGGACTTTGAGGCCCGGTTAGCTACGTACGATAACCTGACGGACGCGAATGGATGGACGCTTGACCAGAAACTAATTTGCTTCCCGACTGTATTAAAGGGAGAGGCGCTTAAGATCTATGAGAGTTTCCCAGACTGCCAGAAACAAACGTATGAAGCCCTTTGCTACAACATGGGTTTCATGTGTTCCTCCTCACATCGAGATGAGGACGCATTAATCACGTTACGCATGCGCATACAGGGAGACCGAGAATCGGTCGCTATGTACGGACTTGACCTTCAAAACTTAGTAGACAAAGCATTCCCGAAGGTTGAAGGCGAACAACGTGACGCGCTCTTGCAAAAGTTTCTGCGACAAGGACTGAGAAAGGAGTTAAAATCTGGCGTAATAGGGAAAGCTTATCCGTATTTCAAACACATGATGGATAAACTTAAGTATAAGGAGGACGCCCTTGTAGCGTCCCAAAAAGAGGTGATCGGAATACCGGTTCGCAAAAGCAGCCAATCTAAAACAATTAGTTACATGACACAGGGAGGTTAAAATAACCAACTAGTAGACCAAATACATGAGGCACTAGATAAAAATAAGCGCACCACAGCCGGTAGCAATGCCACTATTGCCCGGCTCATCGATCTACTGATAAAGGCACTGAGCAACATCAAATAAACGCCATGACGCAGAATAATGGAATGCCGCCAGCAGTCGCTAATGTAATATCACCAGCAGCACCAGTAGGAGCTTTCGGTGTGGCCTACTAGGACATTTCGCGTGGGAATGCCCGTACTTTCGATTGGACGTGTATGATCCATTGCAAAGTGAATACACGCGATTAGCCACACGAGCAGCGCCGCCCTACATACAAAATGCACCGCCGCCGACTACTAATGGATACCTTAGCATACTACCGCAATATAGCAACGCACCTCCATAGTACAACAATCGACCACGCTACCGAGTAGTTGAGGAGGGCGATATTCGCGGCGCGAAGACTGGAATAATCAGCGAGGATACACAGGCTACGGGCAACAAGGTAATTATCGTCTTGAGCCTGCCGCTTATTCATATACCAATCATTACCGCGCTGAGTACAGTAACAGGTCGCAAGGCCGGAACCCAAACGGACACATTTGTCAGAATAGCGGATATAATGCTGGATCTGAGGGACGCTATGCCGGTCCACCCCAACCTATGTCGGCCGAAGCCGCACCTTTCCGCCCGCGTAAGCCTAGTAACGGTTGGAACAATACAAATCAACTAGGAGCAGTGTCCCGCAACTGATCTTTACCAGCACCCATGAATAACATCGAGCGAACTGGCAGTGCAGGAGTAATGTCGGTAACTCGAGCAGCCGACCCTGAGCTAGCACACCGCCTAGATGTCATGAGACACGAAATGTCTACGCTGGAAGAACGCGCAGGAGCTGGCTTAGGCACACCATCGGCACAAGTAAATACAATAATCACCCATGACGGAACAGCGTATGAGCACGATGACACAAACTTTGACACGAAACACGGATACATAGGTGAATTTGAACTGAAGCCAACCCCATACCAACTAAACTCGCTACAAAGTAACAGGGACACACCCCGAATGTTGTCGCAAGCGATCAGGTCGTGCTGTGGCAACGGGCAACCTAAAGTGTTTGAAGGAGAACCAACTAATTTCATAGAAGTACTACTTTAGTACTGTACTACCCTAAGGGCGTAATGGAACACAAAATGAATCAAAACACAAAAGGCACTCGGTTTTATCGTTTCCGACCCATGGCGCTCAGGATGTGACCCGAGATTTTACGAATAACAGTTGGCCAACTGATGTGTATGTATATCCCAGTAGGAAGTCAGCGCGAAGTGATGATGAGTACCCAGATACCGAGAGGAGTGAGAGGGGAGGAGGAGTCGAGGAACTTATGGAACCAAAGGAACCTAATGTACCTGATATGCCGAGTGAGAAATATGGGAGATGGCCGTTCGGACTTCGGAGGCCGATTAATAGGACATCCGTGTCTGGCAATGACCACAACGCTGACACGTGTAACCCAGGCTGCAATTCAGATGGAACCTAATGCACTTATGGATGGAATGGAACCTAGAGAGAGGCCGTTCGGACTTCGGGGTCCGATTAATAGGGGTCGCGTGTCTGGTAATGGCTCTAATGCCGGCACGGTTACACCTGGTGAACCCGCGAATTTTCCTGAAGCCAAGTTAATGGTCTAGGGCGATGGAGACGTATGTCCTAGCCTTATTCAAAATTGTATGTGTGTAGTGTGGTGTAATTGTATGAATGTTGTTGCTGATATTGTTGATTCAAAGGATGATGTAAGCGCGGAACCAGAAGAACCTGCAGATGAAATAGTGAACCTAGTGGAACCTAATGAACATGCGGAACTAGCGGATAGCGGGAACATAATGGAACCTAACCTAGCGGAACTTAATGGATGGAATAAAACGCAGGGAACTTAATGGAAGGGAACCGAGAACTAAAGGAACTAAGTGAACTAAGGAACCTAGCGGATGCATTCTATGGAACTAAACGGACTTCCACCAATTTAGGGCGGCCGTGTGATGCCCCTGTAGCTTTTCAACCAACCGGGGAAGACCGCTCGTGCACACTGGCCAGGTGTGATGGAGGCCTTCGGGAAGTGAGCCGTCCTGATTGCCCTAGCTCCGTTCAAAATTACAATTTATGTGTAGGATGGAACTCGTATTGAGCTCGGTCCATGAGTGTAGGTGCCGTAGGAACCGATCGGGTCGAGGTCTGCGTTTTCGTGTCGTTAAACAGCCTATCCCACCGGCAGGTGAATATGTGTGCGGCCGACTGCGAACGGGTCGGAGAATTTCCCGCGCTGGACAACTGCCAAAATTCGAATTTCCCGTGCTGGACAACTGCCAAAATTTGAATTTCTCACGCTGGACAACTGCCAAAATTTAAATTTCCCGCGCTGCTGCAAAATTTAAATTTGCAGCGTTGGACAGCTGCCAGAATTTGAATTTCCAGCGCTGGACAACTGTCAAAATTTTAATTTCCCGTGCTTCTGCAAAATTTAAATTCCCGCGCTGGACAACTGCCGAAATTTGAATTTCCCGCGCTGGACAACTGCCAAAATTTGAATTTCTCGCGCTGGACAACTACCAAAATTTGAATTTCCCGCGCTGGACAACTACCAAAATTTGAATTTCCCGCGCTGGACAACTGCCAAAAGTTTAATTTCCCGCGTTGGGTCAAAATTTAAATTTTCAGCGCAAAATTTGAATTTCTTGCAATGGACAACTGCCAAAATTTGAATTTCCCGAGCTGGACAGCTGCCAAAATTTGAATTTCCCGTGCTGGACCACTGCTAAAATTTTAATTTCCCGCGCTGGACAACTGCCAAAATTTAAATTTAAAGCGTTGGACAGCTATCAAAATTTGAATATCCTGCGCTGGACAGCTGCCGAAATTTTAATTTCCCGCGCTGCTGCAAAATTTAAATTTGCAGCGTTGGACAGCTGCCAGAATTTAAATTTCCCGCGCTGGACAACTGTCAAAATTTTCATTTCCCGTGATTCTGCAAAATTTAAATTCCCGCGCTGGACAACTGCAATACGCTGAACGAAGTACAAAAA